>BJBW01006562.1:180382-322000 GCA_004320125.1 Scolopax mira
CCTCCTCTACTCGCCCCCCCCCCAAGGCCGGGCGTTGCATCAGGCACGTGCGCGCCGCCGGCCGGCCCCGCGGGGGCGCGCCCCGCCCCTCCCCTCCCCGTCTCTTCCCCTCCCTTGGCCGGCGGCGCGCACGAGGCTTTTCGGCCGGGGCTCGAGCCCGAGCCCGGCGCGGTGCGTGCGCGCCCCCGCGGCAGTCGCGTGGTCCCCGCGCGTCTCCATATTGCGGCGGCGGCAGCGGGGAGGCTGACGGGGAGTTTCCCCCCGGCGGGGCGGGGGCGCGCTAGATGGCGACGCAGGTGGAGGCGCTGCTGCCCGGCGCCCCTCCGCTGTTGCCCGCCGAGGAGCGCGCCCTGGTGCTGAAGCCGCCGCAGGACGGCGGGCGGGAGAAGGGCGAAGCGCCCATGGGCCCCGACGGCGGGCCGGCGGCGCCGCGGCCGCCCAGCGCCAAGCAGCAGAAGGAGGAGAGCAACAACCAGGAGAAGGAGAGCCTGCTGAGGGCGGGCGGCGAGGCGGAGGACGGCGGCGAGGCGGGCGGAGCGGGGCGCCGGGAGTTCATCGAGGCCCCGCCGCCCAAGGTGAACCCCTGGACGAAGAACGCCGCTGCCGCCGCCGCGCCGGCGGTGAACGGGCAGTCGCCTCCCGGTGGGTGCCCGGTGTGGAGAGGGGAGGTTGGCGGCGGCGGAGGAGGAGGGAGGGGGGGGGTAGTTGGTTGGTTGCGCCGCCGACCGCGCCCCGGCCGGCCGCGCCATGCGGCACGGCGTGGGGACGGCGCCGCGCCCGCGGCCTTGCCGGCGAGCGGGGCCGCTGCCGGCCTGAGGGGAGCGCGGCGGCGGGGGAACGGGGGGGCCGGTGGGTGTGTGTTGAGGGAGGGGATGGAGGGGCTCGGTGGAAGTAGGAAGCGGCGGCGCCGTCCGGGGGCCATGAGGCGGGGAGCGCGTGTGCGGGGGAGGGGAGCGCGGCCCGGGCAGCGGCCATGAGGCGGCGGGGCTGAGGTGAGGGAGGGTGGGGGGGGAGGCGGGGGACGCTGAGGGCCCGCCGGCGTTGCCCGGCCGTGGGGCGGCCGAAGGAGCGCGAGGGGCGGGCGGGCAGGCAAGCAACGCGGCGCGGTCCCCTCCCAACCCCCCCTCCGCTCCCAGCATTCCGCCGCAGCGCAGGCAACGTGGTCGCTTCTCCGAGTGCCGCCGGCCTGCGGCTTCCCCCACCCCCTTCCCAGGGAGGGCACCGCAGCCCGGCCGCCGCTCTCTTCCCCGACGCTTTCGTCCGCCACCGTCCCCTCCACACACGCACCCCCCGGGATGGGGCCGTTGGCCGGGCCGCGGCCTGGCGTTGCCCACGTGTGTGGCGGCGGCGGCGGTTCCCCCGGCGCGCAAGGCCGCGCCGCCTTTCTCTGCCGACTCATGGCGGCGGGGCCGGGGGCTGCGGCGGAGGGTTGGGGGCTGTCAGCGGGCAGGGCTTTGCCGAGGGTCGGGGTGCGTGTGTGTGTCCCCGACCCCCCCACACGCCTCAAAAGGGGAAGGAGAGGAGACGGGGTGACGCTCGCTGTCCAGACGGGCTCGGTAACCCGGGCTCGGTAACCCGCCGCTGCTCTCAGCGAAGGCTGGGATCGCAGAGCACCATTTCCTCCGAAGTTGGGTCCCCTTCTACCTGGAGGGCATCGCCTGCCCTGCCTCCCAGTCGGTCTCTGCAAAAAAGACAAAAGCAAAAAAAGTTTTCACTGAGCATCTCGTTTGGGAAAGACCCATTTGATTTTTATTTTTTTTTTCTCCCCAGTCTGCCTCTGCTAACTCCGAAATCGTGCTGCCATATGTGACAGCATATTCCCTGTTACTCTATGTGCATGTGTTTTGCAAGGAGTGTTACAGCCAAGCGTGATGATTCATCAGAGGTATCGATCTTTGGAAGGTGGACAGTTTTACAATTTCCACCTGGAAAGCTGTCATATTAATTGAGAGTATATAGGTGAAGTTAATGGTGCCAGGTAAAGGTCCGTGTTCCAGTAGTGTGGTGGTTTGTTGTTGTACACATCACCATAAGCAAAGCGTAACGAAATCTGGGACAGCATTGCTGTCTGCATTTGCTTCTTGTGATATGACATCAAACCGGTCACATTGCTCTTTTGTATGAAAGCTGCGCTCCATCGCACTGCCTTCTGGGGTAACAGTCCCTAGAAATAAAGCAAAAAGATGCAAAACCACAAGACTGAACGTTCCTGTTTCAGGCTCAGGTTTAAGACGTGTCTAGATTCGTTACTGGGCCCGTTGCAAAGGTGGGTGACACGTCAACGTAAGCAGAGATGAGGCAGTCTGCCACACACATGTAAGGGGGCCCTTGCAACTCCTGAGATTGTTTTGGTTTTTTTGCAAGAGAGAGCATGTGTTGGTAGCTTGTCCACCCTATGGTAGGATAAGGAAGTAATGCTGCAACACTCAGAATTTTCTTGGGTCTGGCATGATTGTCCCCATATTCCTGAAGGTGTATAATAATGGAGTTGGTTAGTGGTGCGTTTTGGGACGCTTGGCAGCAGCGACTGGTTCCTGCAGTGCCCCAGACGCTGCCACTTGGCTCTCCTCTCTTGGGGCATTGTTTCTTTTGCTGCCTGTTCGTTAGGAGAAAAGAAAACGTGTAAAATAAACACGGCTGGCAAACTCCCACGAGAGGCAGGCTGGCAGCTGACCTTGCCTGGCAGCCCTTTGCCCAAGCACCTTCTTGTAGAGTTTTCCAGGCTCCAGTGGTGTCTTTGCTGCTTTGGGTGGAGGATTTCTTTTGACAGATGCACACACAAAAAAAAAGGTCTGGAGTGTGAGTTTCGTGTGAAAGACGGTGCTAGTGAGGTGAGTTGTCATGTTGCAGTGACCTCCAGGAGCATTGCCTAAGGAAAGTGACTCCTTTGGACACCTGAAGTAGATTGAGAGCTTTTAAGCTCTGGAGAGGCACTGCTGGATTGTTTTTGGGTTTTCAGCAGAGCTTAGAAAACCATGTCTTTAGACCAAGCAATGCTTGTGTGCTGGAGATACTAATGTTTCCAGCCCTGTAAAAGATAAAGGGATCCCTCTGTGGCTTGTTTTGCAGGCTTTGAAAGCCCTATTTTTTTAATCATGATTATATTAATTATAGACCCGTAAATCATATTTAATGGACAAGAGCTACTTCTTAGTTGTTCACCTGTTCTGTAATGGTCTGTGTTGGAATTGGTGCTTATAAAAGTAAAGGCATTGAGCTCTGGCCCAGAGAAAACAGAGCTGCCCTCAAGATCTTTGACTTTCTACTGTCTTTGTCAGAATATGGATAGGGAAGAGCTTAACAGATCCACCTCTGTTTGTTTTGAACTGTTTGACTCCCCACAGCTGTGAAAGTTAAATGCATTGGTAGGGTGTTGATGTAGGGACTGAAGAACACTCCTTTTTTTTTTTTTTAATAGATTAAGATTTATCTTCAAAAGTTGGTCTCTTGCCTACCTGCTGCAGCATTTTTATGCTCCAGGTGAGGTCTGTATTAGGGTGTTTTGGGTAAATGTTTCTGCTTTTTCAGGAAGGAGGACTGTTGGAGCAAAGCACTCTCCTTGCCTCTTAACCCCTCCTCCCAAAAGCAGGACGCCGTGGCAGTAAGTGGAGCAACCATTAGATTGAGTTAGACAAGAGTGATACTGCTGATGCTGGAGTGGCACAGCAGAAAATCTGCCCCGGTGCTTTGGCAATATATGTTACATTTCTATATGTGTGTGTTTCAGAGCTGGGGTACAAGAGCTGAGGGGATCCTTTGGGTCCTGAGGTAACACAGGGTCCTGTCCGATGTGGCAAGGCTTGTGCTGGACGCTGCTTGCTGCTGGTGAGGACGCTGACAGAGCTGGTAATGATCCCTCATTTTTACTCTCTAATGATCCAGTAACAATGTGTGAGTGCCTGTCCCCTCGTTATTCTACGTTCTCTTTTTATCATGTAAATAAATGCAGCCAGCAGCCTGACTGGCGAAGGCATGATGGTAGTGTGTGTGTCTACAGCAGCAAAGGAGACATTCTCTGAGAAAACCAGCTTCACGCTTTTGGCTATAAACCAAATTTGGAGTATTTTCTCAAATTTTTCTATAGAGGAGAAGTGTGGCTTGCAGTTGAGACAGCTCGACCTTCTGGAACATGTCGTACTCCCCCGCTGTGCCCTGCACCAGGGCTGGTGCTGATGCAAGCGTTGGTGCAGACAGGTGTTAACAGCACCCCGTTTTGAAAACCTGCTGGATTTATTTCAAGAAATGTTGCATCAAGGCACTTGGCACTTCTTAATTTTTTTTAAAGCCATTTTACATCTTGGAAGTAAGAGCACGCAGGGCTTAATAACTGGCACTGCAGTTCCCGAGTTTTACCTGCGCTAACTTTCCTGCTGGTTTTCATTCTTGTTGCAAGTGCTCAGCCAGGAGAAAGTGGTGTATTTTCTAGTGGAGATACAGGAGGTGTTTTAATTTCTTGAGTAGAGTGTCTTGCTTGCCATTTGGCAGATACAGTGGGTGGATAAGCAGTACTTTCCAGAAGGCACACCTTGGTTGCCAGCAGCAGTTACCTGACTATTGTTCAGAGAGAGCCTGTGTCTCTTTCTGCCGGAGTGGAGCCTGCGTTGGCTACTGGTACTGAGGAGGAGGCAGGGGAAGATTCATGAGCTTCTCACCCCTCGCTGACTAACTCCCCATAGGGCTTTCCTTGAAACCAGCCTCCAGTACGGGAGATAAGGTGTATGGGAAGCTTATTTTACCTTTGGCACTTCTTTGGGTTCGGAGTAGGTGCGAGCATCTGCCTGCTTGGGCATCCAGCTCGGTGCTGCTCACACGCCTGTTTCCAAAGTGGTGTTGGGCAATTCTTGCTCTGTCGTGGCACGTAATTGTGGAGCTCTCCTGGCTGTTTGTTGCAACAGGGCTGCTATCGCAGCAGGAATCCTCCTCCTTCTCTCCCCCCCCCATCTGACCACCCTAAGTTTCTTCTCTGAAGTGCCCTTTTGTCCTGATCACACAACTCGCCTTTGAGTAACTCTTCCCTTCTTGTTGGAGAGGATGAGGGTAACTGGAACTCACCTCTCCAAAAAAAACCCAACAAAAAAATGTGAAGCTTGGTGTTTTCCCTCCTCCACATACCTTTGCCCTTCTGCTTTGTGCTGGACCTTTGCCCTGTTCTGCACTGTTTGTTTCGGGAAGGCTGGAGAATGCAGCTCGGCTCCCGAGAGCTGACTCACTGGCCCCATTTGCTGGGCTTCGGCCCTCGCTCCCTCTGCGACCTCTGGTTCCAGGTTGCCAGGTCCGAGGCATCGCTGGAGGATTCTCACCAACCACCTCCTTGCCCTCGCAACTCTTCTTTTAAGCTGTTTATTGCCTGTGGTGCCATGAGGGTTTCCACTAGGATTCCATCTGGGATCACTGGGTTGGGCAGCAGAAGGACTCGGGTCAGATGTGAAGAAGAATCAAGTGCAAAAAGCGGGGCTGGGAATGGGGGCACTGGGGCTGCAATGCTCTGCTCTCCCTTCCAGATTATGACACCTGATCCTTTTGCTGTGCTCGAATAGTGTGAAATTATCCTCAGGGGAACGCCAAATGCTGACTTGGATAGAGTTTGGTTGCTCTTTGCATGCTTGAAACTACTTTGTAATGAATCTCCCATACCACCTCAGTGGTAGTGCTTGTTTGGCTAAATAAGGAATGGGCATTTTAGTAGAAAGCTGTGCTCTCTACACTAAGTTGAATGTTTTAATCCTTGCAATTACTACAGCCGCAAAGAGCGAGAGTTGAAAAAAGTCATTTTAATGAAAACTTATACACTTGAATACTGCCACAGGATTGTGGTGGCACCTCTCAGGGGAGCTCTGCTCCCATATCTCAGGAACCAGGTAAATGGAGGTAGGGTGGCCTCACTGTAGACCTGGCAAGTAGCTGACAGGAGGGTTAGAAAGGCTTTTTGCTCTGCTCTTAGCGTACGTCCGGTTGGGAGTGGTGAGCTTTGTTCATTCCCAACCACGATATGCATTTACATTATGGTCTTTAAAACATTATTTATCCTCTGGTCATTTTGGCTTTGGAGCCTTTGCTGATTTCCTACCAAGGGCTTAAGCCTCCCTGCTCTGTCAGATCCCTGCCTTGCTGTGCACTCAGGGAAAGAGGTGGTGCAACCTTAATGATGCCTGCTGGGCTCTCTCACTGTGGTAATACTGTCCTGGTGGAGGTTTGCGTGGGCAAGAGGTCGTCTCCTGGGGTTGGGTAGAGCTCTGGATGTGTGTTCTCCAGCATGGCCAGCTCTGCATTTGTCTCTCTGCTTGAGACTGGGCTTCAGTTCCAAACTCATTCTGCAGATCCAGGTCCTTGTTAGTGATCTGAGTGGAGTTGGGAGACTTTTTTTCCTTATACTGAAATGACTGGCTAATCTGAACATCTAGTAGCAAATGATACAGCTGCATGACTTGAGCCAGTCAGAGGAGAGGTAAAATAAAGGCTTTGAAGAAGTTGCAGCTTTAAGTTCTCACAGCATAGCATTAACTTGTGCATTTAGGCAACAATAATTGGTGACCAGAACAAATGGGAACTGAGTTTGGCCTTGGTTAAATCAATTACCAGACTTCTTTGTGGGGAGAGTCCTGGGTCAGGGTCAGTCTGGATTGCTTGGCTGAAAGGGGAGGTGGATGCACACATGAAGGTTCTGCAGCCATGGAGTAAAAACTGACACGAGGCATTTGGTGAAAATAGGTTTGCTGCTGGCAATTCTAGGACCGTGCAAGATGCACGTGTTTTTTTGGGAAGGGTTGTGGAGATGGTGGTAAAGTCAAGTGTCAACATGTTTCTAAACAAAGGCTCATCCTGTAATTGCAGGTTCCCAGAAGATCCTCCTAACTGAACTTTGCTCTGTCAGAGCATGTGTTTGTGCTGCAGTCTGGGGGGCTTCTGTGGGCAGGCCTGGGTGGATTGATTGCCTTTTCTGAGCAAGCTGGTGGGTGATGTGTTGTGACTCTACTGGTTCCAGTATTCCACGGGGCTGCCGGTGTCAGCTGGGCTGCAAGAGCCATCCTCAGCAAGTCATCTGGCCCAGCTTTGGTGTGACACTCGCTATGGATTTTGCCTGGATCAAGAGCTCTTCCTGCAGCATTAGCACTACGTGTGCTGGGGGATATTCTGCTGTGACATGCAAAGAGAGGGAGGGACGGGCTGTGAACTGCCTGATCTAATACCTGCATTATCAGTGGTTTACCTTCAGTGTCCTTCTGGAAC
Organism: Scolopax mira; assembly: GCA_004320125.1. Taxonomy (NCBI): domain Eukaryota; kingdom Metazoa; phylum Chordata; class Aves; order Charadriiformes; family Scolopacidae; genus Scolopax; species Scolopax mira. The sequence goes on from BJBW01006562.1 coordinate 187,610, forward strand.
AAAGCTGACTTAGGAGCAGCAGCTTTCCTCAACACTCTGTGTTGCAGCGCTGTATGGGAACGCGTGGTGGGCTCTGGTACTCTGCAGCAGTTGTGATTTTATTTTTGTTTTCTTGGTTTTCAGTCATCCTTTTCCTTTACATGGTCACAAGTCATAAGGATTGGTGGAGATCTCTGCTGCGGATAGCTTGGGGCTGACGGTGTGTGGGAAGGTGGCCATGGTAGCCCTTGCTGGGTTGTATGCTCTGGTGTGATGAGTCAGGGGAAGCTTCCGTTTGCTTTAGAAGTGGCCAGTGGAGGTGGCTCTTGGTGTGATTGAGGTCTGTCAGTGCTGCTCAATCTGGTTCTGGTGGTGCTCAGAGGTGACACAGGCACCCTTGTTTTGTGTGATCTGGAAAATGGCGCTCCGGTTCCGTGCAGAATGTGTGTGGCATGCACAACGTGCTGGTGGGCACAGCTTGCCCAGACCTGTGCTCCTGGAGAACCATTCATTTCCTGCTGGGCACCCCTTGAAGTGGCTGGAAACAGGTCTGTGACCTGGCCACATGCCTGCAGGTGCATCTCTCTGCTCCCAACTTGCTCTCCAAAGTGGCCCTGGCCTCTGGTGGCATCCAGGAGACGCATCCCTGCCCCATGAGGAAGGTGGTGGAGGAGAAGCATCCCTGGTGGGGTCCAGGAGAGGCATCCCTGCCCCACGAGGAAGATGGTGAAGAAACATCCCTGGTGGGGTGGAGGAGAAGCATCTCTGGTGCTCCACAGGATTACTAGTTTGGTCTCTGGCAGGCTCTGCAGAAACCCCTTGGTGATGGTGAGAGTGATAGCCAGGGGGGCAATGAGGAGTGACGAGGCTTGTGAACCTCACGTGTCCTTGCCACACGAGGCGGAGTTAAACCATGGCTGGAAAGCTGGGTGGGGGGTCGGAAACGTGCTGTGTGTCCTTTCCACAAGGCATTGGCACAGGCGGGGGGGCTGGGGGAGTCCAGCACTGCTCTGCTCTTCCCAGCTGGGTCTGGGGGTGCAGCCCTGGGGGTCAGGGGGGGCGGTGGGAGGAAGCAGAGCCCGTCCCGAGCACGTTTTTCCGGCTGAGCGGCAGCGTGTGCTGCGCTCCCGCAGAGTGACTCTGCAGTCTGCAGGGCATGGCTGCCCTGGAAGGGATCCGCTGGCCACGGGGAGGGCGAGGGGGGCTGCTTATCTCTGCTTCTCCTTTCCTGGTAGTCATTTGACTTCTTCGACTCGCCCGCCGGATGCGTGTGTGGAGGGGAACAGGGAGTTTTCAGGGCTAGATAAGTTAGGCTTTAAGAAGTCTGAAACGCTGAGAGGGGAGGAAAAAGAAAAAAAAAAAAAAGAAAGGTGAGTTTTTCCTGACTGAATATGTAGGGAAACGAGTATGAAATGGGAAAAGCCACAAAAATGAGGAAAGGGTAGTAGAGTTTTGTTGATGGGAAAGTAAAAAGGGTGTGGGGAGATTGGTGTCTTACCTGCCTGGTGACTCGGAGGTGCTGCTGGGAGGTGGGTACGTTGCTAAATACCTCGTGCTGTCTCTGAGTAGATTATTTGTAATATATATTTAGCCTTCATACTAAATTCACTTTGCTTTTTTTTCCTCTCCTCCTTTTCCCTTTATAACTGTGCTTTTGAAAGCTTCTGGTCAGTGGTGCAAACGAGTGATTATTAATTTACCAAGCGTTGGCTGCCAAACTATCTGGTTTGTGTGTTTGCAAGATGCTGAGCCTGGTGATGGAAGTGAGAACTTACGGTTAATAAGCAACACTCAAATGTTTGATAAGCCAACATTCACTTGAAACTACAGGAAATTAATTTCTTCAGATTCTCCAAGGTCAGATCTTCCTTTTTTTTTTTTTATTGAATATTGTAAAAGAAGCACTGGGTTTATTCCTGCAAGACACTTAGGATTTTCACTACAATAGTTTTATACCTTTACTGTAGCCCTTCTAGAGAGTCTCAAAGTCAGCATAATTCAGGAAGAAGATCTTCTTATGTCAGCTCTCCCAGCCTCACAGAACAAGCCTACAGAAAATAAAGATTTGACCGTAATAACAAATAGCAATGCTCTTGGCCTCGTCAAGCACTAAAAAAAAAAGCTATTTAAAAGAGTGACTGAAGCACTTTGCCCTACCCGTGTACCTCCAGATGGGCTCAGGCTGCCAAGTCAGCTACAGGGCTGCGCATGGGGCCAAGGAAAAGGAAAAGCAGAGCAAAAAATGAAGTGTAGAGAATGACACTAAAGAATGATACCAGTATGCACGGTGCTGAGAAATGATGTAGCAGCAGATACTGAAATGTGGAGAAATGTATCCCAAATATGTTGTTAGGGGGTTTAACTCTGACTGAAATAGACGTGATAGGATATTTGTGCATGAGATCCCACCCAACAAGACAGAAAAGCGAATCACGGAGGTGTCTCTGCCATGTGCTCAGATGACAAAGCACGAGACTTTGCTGGCTGTAATCATATTAAATTTCACTTCCCAACTCTCAGCTAAACCTTGAGAGCTCGGGGGAATACCTAATGTGATCTAATGCATTTTCTGAATGCTCAGAAATCCTCTGCCACTGCAGAGGGTCTTGCACTGAGCTGAGCAAAAGAGGGACTGATTTCTTTTAGCTTCCCAATCTCAGGTGAACTCTTCTAGCTCCCCCCCTCCCTTCTTCCCTTCTTTTCTTTTTTTTTTTATTTTTTTAAATCTGAGAATGACACCTCCCCATGCTGTGCAGGGAGGAATTTGCTGTAAGTGACCCACCCTTTTAAAATGTGAAATTAAACCTGTAAGTATAACTGGGAAGATGATTTGGAGGAGATGTGGCAGATTACAGGCAGACAACCCTCTTCAGTTGGAGCTGAAATCTGAGTTACCTAATTAACGGCAGAGAAGTGGAACCAAGCAAGGATGGAGTTTGCAGGGTGATTGGAAAAGCTGTGTGTTTGATTAAAACCAACCAGATATCTTGGACCAGAGGGGGGAAGCATCTCAGACTGTGAGTCTGATGATTTCTAATTCAGTTAAGAGATTTAATTATGTTGTCTTCACTGTGCTGCCTTGTGTATCCTACAGACCCCCTGCTTGGCCCTCTGCCTGCAGCCTTGAGGTGGAGAAAGCCTTGCAATTTTCTGTTCCTGTGATTTTTCACAGGGATTTATGGCATCCCTGCCTGATGTTACAGGGTAGGCCCGTGATACTGATGCTCTTGAGGTAGGGGAGGATCCTCTTTCACAGAGAGGCTGGATTTCTGGCTACAGTAATGGATTCTTCTCCATAGGGAGAAGGATCTGTCTTGCTTCCTCCTTATTGAACTGTCCTCAGGTAGAGCTTTGCTGTGATGTCTGAGACTGCCTGCCTTTGCACACACACAAAAGTGCATTGTAGAGCAGCGTGTGATAATCCTGTCAGAGGGAGACCCTGTCCTCTATTGGTTTCCACGGCCTGGGATGCAGTTGGCTTCAGGGCCTCACCAAAACGATGCCTGTATTTCAACAAGAGTCTCTGAGGCATGTTAATTTTGCTTGATCATGCCTGAAATTTTACTGCCCGTTCAATCCCCAGTAGCTCAAAGAACAATTTGGAGAGGGTGACGCTGATCACTGGGCTCGTATTCATGTAGGCTTGGTCTCCTGGAAGGCTGGAGACTTCCAGCAGTGTCCCTTTGGGCTTACTGGTGATTAAAGGATGTGGGTCACACCAGGTGCTTCATGGGAACAGCAATCAAGCACCTTTCATGTGCCCTGTACTTCTCTGCAGGTTTTTTGTCGGGTGAGTGAATAGAAGTGTTGGGGCTCGTGCTTGGAGCGGCAGCGCTTTGCTGCTTCTCCATTTTGGAGATGGGGGGTGGGGGAAGGGTTAATGGGAGAGAACACCCAGTGTTTGTTCTCTCCAGTGCAAGCACTGATAAGTGGATGGGAGAAAAAACAGCCGTGACCTTACAGTTATTCCTTTTGTGCCTGCGCATATGGGAGTGTTGGATTTGCAGGACTGTCTGTTTGGAGAGCTCTTGTTTTTCTGGTCAGTCTGAGCAGATGCATTCCCCAGAACCCTGCTGGCATCTCTGGTGCCTGGAGAAGAGATGTGGACCCTCTTCCAAGTGGATCCCTGAAAGGTGTTTTTGCTTGGCATGGTGCTGGTCCCACTGGTGACCGTATGTTCGGTTGGAGTCGCAGCCCTGGCTGGTCAGCTCTGCTCCCCTTCTGTCCAGAAGAGACTAAACATCATCATTAAGGTACTAATTTAGTGTAGTGTTTGGTGTGAAGTTAAAGCTAGGGAACTGTCTTGGACAGATAATGCTCAGATTTTGGAATGGGTGATTTTTTTTTTTTTTTTCAGGGGTGTTCTTCCAGCTTGGTGTTGCTGGAAGTCTTCATCCCTTTTCAACTGCCTGAACTTAACAGGGGCACCGCAGCTGACCTTCACCAAACCACAGACATTTATAGACTGTAAACCTCTTTCAAGTATTTGTTTCCACATAGTTTGTGGGAAATGGATACCCAAGCTCACACTGGCTGCAGCGCTTCAACCAGTGTAAGTGATGGGGGTATCTGAGAAGGAACCAAGCCTCTGCTCTGGATGGAGAGCAGAAGACCACTTAGCAGAGTCTAGTGGTCTGGATACCCCTGCAGAGAAATGGATTTGGGGGCCAGTAAATGCTTCTGTAGCTTTTTATCTTGTTCTTACACAGACTTTAGTCTTAAGATCTAACCAACATCAGATTAGAGTTGATCCATCTGTCTCAAGCTTCAGTTTCTCTTTCAGGGGCTAAAGATACTTCTTATTATTGTAGCTGAGTGTTGTTAAGAGGCTTGGGAAGTGTTTGCCCAGACCTGGGGAGGGTTGGAAAGATCTGTGTGGCTGAGAGCTGGACCCTTCCCAAGCCTGCTTGGCAGGTAACGAAGGAGGGGAGCAGGAAATAAGCAAGATCTCAGGAGGGGCTTAATTGGCCATGCTAATCTTTGGGTTTGGGGTTTCTTGCTTTGCTGCTTTTTCCTAGCAGACCTCGCCCCCTTCTCTGCTGAGCATTCTTTTGAAGAGCTCTGTAACTGTCTCAGGAACCTCTGCAGGCACTGCCTTGGCCTCTGAGGGGGAGCCAGGTGATAGAGATTTGAGCTGAAATGTTGCCTGGGGATGGAGAAGAGGTTCAAGCAGCACTGGTCTCTTTGCAGCAGACACTGGACTATGTAATTTGGACTTTTTCCCTGCTTATGCTGTTTGCTCTGGGAGGATTGCCATCGTAACCAGAGGAGCAGAACTGAATTGTCCCTGCCGGTGGCAGGTCAGGTTAGGAGGAGTGATCCTGCCTTCCACCAGCATTTCACTTCCCTGTCCTTTTCCCAGGCAGCTGGCACAGCCCCCCAGCTTTCGAGCCATCACGACCAAGTTCTGGTCACATCTCTGCTGCCGAGTCCCCGTGTGACCTTGGAGAGGTTATTTTTTATTATTATTATTATTTTTTATGCTGACGTCCAAGTCTTTTTGTCTGCAAAACGTGGAGGATGATTTAGTTACAACTGGAACAAATCGGCTGGTGTCTTCCTGTGGCGGCGGGTGTGTGGATGAACCCCGTGTCGTGTCTGCTTGTACCTGTGTGCCCTCCCTCGGCACACACCGGTGCGGTGGCACCAGTCAGTGTGCTTTGGTGGCTGGCAGGTGACATAAAGCTCGTGGAGGTCATTTTTCTCCCAGTTTAGAGAGCAGAAGGGTGAAACGGGGAGCTGGTGACCGTGCTGCCCCTCTCGGCAGTTAGGGCTGCGGGTTGCTGTAATAACGAGTCAGCATTTCTCTTGCGTCAGGACTAATGAGCTGCTCTTCATCCTCTGCTGCCCAGGCCCTGCTGGGAAGAAGCAGCACCAGTGGCAGAAGAGGGGTACTGGTGGCAGAGGGCTGGGGACGGACAGCGGGTGGTGGGGGTCCCTTCCCAGCTGTAGCCCCTCAGCAGGGAGAAGGCAGGCTTCCTGTGGGGGTGGCTGGATTTGGCACTGAAGCGTGGCTGGTAGCGTGGTTCTGCTGTGAGCAGAGAAGCAGTGGAGGGGAAATGTGGGCTCGTAAATGGGGTAACCTTTCTAGACCTGTCCCAGATACCTGAATAGCAGCAGTGGCCAGTTACCCCCTGGGGAAGGGGCTATGTGTGTAGATGAATCAGCTTTTTTTTTTTTTTTTCTTTAAATGCCCCATTTTAGCGTACGATCTCCTCTGTGTTTAAAAATACCATCAGGTAAAAACTGGGATTCTGTATCCAGCACCACCTAAAACAAGGGCAGCTGCACTCAATTTGGTAATGTCTCCTGAGCTTTTGGTGCAGCAGCTCTGGGTATTGGTGTTCAGAGCAAACACCTCTGTATGGTGTCTACACCCTCATGTGATGGTTCTGAAGGGGATGCTCTGCGCCTGCCCCGACATCCTGCCAGCTGTGACATGCAGCCTTGACCTCCTCCTCCTCCTCACTCCTTCCTCCACCCCCCTTTGCTGATAACAGGGAGGCTCGTGAAGCATGGTTTCTGCTGGGATGTTGTAGGCTGCATGGATAATGTACAGAGCTGAGTAGGATGGTAAAGAATTTGGGAAACACCTGGCTCAGCAGAGGCTGGCGCTGCAATGAAGGAGAGATCACTGGTGCCCGTGGTGATTATAATCCCTTTGTTTAGACACCAATTCCTTCTGGCTCTGGGTTCACGCTACTAAACAAAAATGACTGGATGCAAGAAGGGGAAGGAAATGTGAGACAGGGCCCAAATTTCATCGCGATATTGTTACTTCTTGCTCCTTTCCATTTGGCTGCCTGGGGGCTGGTTTGTATCAGCGGTCTGGATTTGGCTGGGAGGTGTCACGCAGGCAGGGGCAGAGGTGGCCAGTGGGATGATGGAGAGCTGCTGCAGAGCATCGTTTTCCGCAGCATCTTCTGGCCTACGTGGGGATATCCAGCATTGGGGTGCCTTCAGGGGGAGGCAGGTGGGAAAGTGGTGCGTGTGGTGGGAGGAACCAGTGAGGTTGGCTTGTTGGCTTTGACTTTCCGTGTTGGGACTTTGCTGAGCAAAATCACAGCTTGGTCTCTGTGGCTGGGTCCTTTGTGTTTGATTTTTAACCTTGGGAGCATTGGGATGGGAGCTGACCTGGCTGGGCAGAGTGTCCTGCAGAATGCTAGACGGGCTCCTTGGAGAGCAGCCCTAGGGCTTTATCTTTGCCCTGCCAGCCACGCGTTTCTGTCTCCTTCCCCACCATGACTTTCTTGGGAAAAGAAAGTGCTGCCTGATTTAGACTTCTCTTGGGCACTGCAGGTGCTGCCCTTAATTGGCAGGCTAATTTCTAATCTAGTCACTAGTGCTTGCAAGGGAAGGAGGTGTCCCAAAGGGTCATCGTGCCTGGCAGTCCCTGACCAGCCCTGCCTCGTGTGTGTCCTCCCAGCAACCCTGTTTTTCAGCTGAGCAAGTCCTGCAGACTGATTGCTCTGCGCTCGTTCTTGGCCCGCAAACCCAGTGCTCTGTCTCTGCTTTTGAGAGCTTGGAGTCCAATCTGTATGAATTGTAGGTGTGATGAGTTGGATGAGGCTCAGCCTCTCCAAGAGGGCTGAGGACTGGAGGCAAGTGTCCTTCCTTCAACAGGAGTAACACTGGTAGAGTGCGAATGTGAGCAATGTCTGCCCCTGGCCATCATCCGTGAGCCTTGCTTTCTGCTCATCTAAGCCACTGAGGAGTTCCCAGTGCTTTTCTAGTAAATGTGGTGGCAAATCTGCTATTGAGGAGTTGTGGTTTCTAGAAGGGGGTAGCCAGGACCTTGTGGGTGGCTGGTTGTGCAGGTGGCTGGTCAGGCTGTGGTGTGTGTTTGACAGGGAGTTGGTTGGATGGTCTAACAGGAGTGCACGCTGGGGAACTGCACTGTGCAGGGGTATAGCAGGGAAAGTGGTTGTCAAGGCCCATAGTTCTTGGCTGGCGCAAAGGAATTACTTTTCTCAACCATTCTATTATTATTAAAATTTCATTTTTTGGTAATAGCTGTTACAGCCAGCTGATCCAAACAGGTGAGATATTCATGAAGTGGTGTTTCTACTATGATGCTCTGAGGAAAAGCTGTCTGTGAGTTGCCCGAGTAGGGAAATGCAGAAGTTGCTTCCTGTTTGGGACTTGTTAGATCCAGTACAGGGTGTTTCTACTCACTGTTGTAGGAGCCTGACCTTGTCAACAACCATCATGAAAATACAGATGTTTAGATGCACCTGGGTGATGTGTAGGTGGATCTGCAAAGAACCCAAATTGGTGCTTGGAGGATTTTCTGGATATGCTGTTTGTGGTTTTTTTCTTTTTTTTTTCCCCTGAGATAATACCTTCAGTGTGGCCATAGACCATAACTGTGTCATGTCAGAGAGAATTTTGAATTTTTTTTTTCCTATTTGCCTCTGCCACTCATATGTGGGATGAAAGCATCCTTGCATTGATGCCTTGAACACAGGACACTCTCAAAGAGGTGTGTTTTTGCTCTTTCTGCATTGGCTGAGACTGGGCCAGAGATCATTGCCCTTTCCAACGTGTGGTCCTTGCTGCAACTTTTGTAACTTTTCAGCTGAATGTGTGTTTTGGGCAGCTGATAAGCAGGAGCCAGGGGCCTGCCCCTGTCCTAGTAGGACCTTGGCTTGCCTCCCTTCCTTCTCTTCCAAGTTCCTTGAAGAAAACAGTGTATCACGCTCTCAAAAGTGCTGTTTTCATATTTTCTAAGGGAGGCTTTATCAACAGGATTTTCCACACGTGCTATCCTGTGTGCTCCTCAAAAGAACAAATTTTTCATCTGATCCTTCCCAGCAAATGTCTTCTTCCAGCAATAAACAGGGTCCATCAGGAGAAGGGCCTGTACCTTTAACTGGAAAGAGTTTTTGAGGTGGGAAGTAATGTGTTTTGGGCTCTGAAGCCCTCCAGCAGCTCTGCAGAGTGGGCTGTGCTTGCTGGTAGAGCCACTTGAGACGGGAAGGGGAAGGCAAAGGCATTCTCCCAGGGTCATGTATGATATTCCATGGACCAGGCACCCATTCGGGTGATGGGTGCTTGCTTCTTGCTGCCTGTTTTCTGGAGTAGGTGCTGTGTTGGAGCCAGGTACAGCTGTTGATGTCCCTCACGGCTATGAAAACTAAGAACCATTGGGAAAATGCTCATTTTGCTTTTTGCTTTGGCTGCCACCTGCGCTCCCCAGCTGGTCACCATGTTAGATGTTCTCTGTGTGGGTTTCTATGCTGGCCAGGGGAAGTGTGGAGGTGACATCATATTGCTCATCGTGTGGAGTTTTGTACATCTCACAAGCTTTTTATCCCTTGCCATTGTCTATTAGAAGCCAATGTAGAACGTTATTTATGAGAGCAATACGTTCATGTAAACACAGACTCCTTCAAAATCTTTCTTGCAACAAGTGGTTGAATTGAGGTGGGTTCCAAGCTGGATTGATGTTTAACTTGGGATACTAAGAAAATACTTCCTCTGTTTAGCTAAAGCAAACAAATGAAGAGAGGAGGGACCTTTTAAGTGTGATTTGCAGCTGCTGCAAGCAATGCTAATTTTTTCTTTTATTTTTTTTCTTTTACAGATATATTTCCAACCGATGGCCAGTCTGGTATGTATTAATTAAAAAATTTTCTTCAAACCTCCCCCTCCCATGCCTCCCCTGCACTTCTCTTTCTGAAGAGTCAGCACTAACCAGATTTGGAAGACTGGTACAGGAATATGCAACAGATATGTTTTTAAACTAACAGATGTTAATTTAAAAAAAAAAAACCAACCAACCAAAACTCAAAAACATCCAAAAACCCAAACCAAAAAACTCCTCAAAAAAACCCCAAACAAACAAAAACCCCTCGTAATGTTTGGCCATTCCTGCACCACAGTGACATGATTTATACTTTCTCGTAATGATGACTACATCTGCTGGAAGGTTACTTTCCTCCTGTACTTCACAGCACAGCAGATCTGGGTGTCCAGGGTGAAAGAGTTTAGGAACTTGGAAGAATTGGTGACCACACGTAACTGAAAGCATTGACGTCAACTCAGAACTGCTGCTGTATGTTAGTTGTATACAGCCTGGTGTGTCCATGGCCCTGAAGATGTATATTTGAATTTGCAATACTTTAAAAACATGCAGACTTCCCCCTTGGCTTGTTTAGTCTGTGTTGTTGGTGAGTATCGCTGTTAATGACAACCGAGATACACACTGCGTTGCCATCAGTGCAAGACCCATGAAGACTTCCTGGCCCCAGTGGTGCTTGCAGCCTCACCAGGAGGAAACCTGCAGAAATAAATTGGGATCCTGGGGAGGGAGGGGAGGCTACTCTGGGTGTAGGTCACAAATCAGTAAGAGGATGGAGGATGTAGTTTTCAAAAGTGGGTATCGATTATCTCAGTTCTTGCCTCTCAAACTGCTAGGAGCTCTTTATCCAGGTTGATGTTGTTGGAATACCAAGACTAAAGGAAAGGTTTGTGTTTTACCCAGTGATGCCAAGTCAGTAAGATCATAGTCATAGAATGGTTTAGTTTGGAAGGGACCTTAAAGATAATCTAGTTCCAGCCCCCTACCCTGTGCAGGTACACCTCTCACTAGATCAGGTTGCTCAATTCCCCATTGAGCCTGGTCTTGAACACTTCCAAGGACAGGGCATCCACAGCTTCTCTGGGCAAGATCCTGTTGTCTCAGAGCTGTAGTGCCTTGCGAAGATGTCCTGTAGGCAAAGGCACTGGGAATGGGGTCAGTGCCTGCCTTGGCCTTGTGTGACCTCAGACACATCACTACGTTGACCTCTTGCTGGCAGCTTGGGTTTTGCATGGGATCACATTTCCCTGGTTCATGTGATAGTGTGAGGATAAATCGCTGGTGATCATGGAGGTGGTGTGTGATCAGCATTTGGAAGTCTAAAAATCAGCTCCATTGTCTTAAAGCTGTTTTCAGTAAAAATAACTCCCTGGTTTTGAACGCCGTGGTGTAACATCGGTGACGGTGTAATTTGACTTCATGAACTGAACAGAGGGCTGGAAATAACACCTGTGTGTTTCCAGAGCTCCGGCCAGTTAACGAGGCCCTGGTATATAACTGGATCCACTGGAGGGTTGCAGAAGATGCCTCTATACCCAACACATGTGTAAGCCTTTCATGATTTTCTTGTTTTCAGGACATGTGTGAGAGTGAAATAGTAAGGCTGAAGGAGCAAAGGCATATTCCCGAGTGTTGAGTTTGTAAGAAGCTTTTCTCCACCCTGCTGAAGATCTGTCTTCATTGGGTGTTGGGTTTTGTCTGTCTGTGGTGCAGACTTAGAGATGTCCTTTGATTGGCACAACTCCATCCTCTGCTCTCCAGCTGGTTGGGGACCTTTACAGCTGTCTCCAGGGTGGGGCAGGAGTGTGTGTCCACAGCAGATAGCGTTTCGGTAAGTGCATGTTACATGTCACTAGCCTTGCAGAAAACATCACCTACAGAGGTTGGGCTTTTTCTTACAATTTTATGTTTGTAAGGAGATAAGTGAAAGCTTCAACAGGATTCCTCTTAATGGTAGCTACACTTGATGCTTTCTTGTGCCTTTTCCAGAAAAGCATTAAAGCTGGTGCCATGCTTTTTCTTTCCATGCACTCAGTTTATCTGGAAGCCCTAATATCTCAAAACAGAGTGAAGTGTGAAGGCAGGAGGTGAAGGCAGGGTAGCCCTGCTGGCTACTAGCATCACAGTTGGTGCACTCCTGAGGCTGTTGGGTTTGACTCCCTCACCTCCCTTCTCTTGCTGAGGTTGTTCAATGAGTTAATTTGTTCAAGTCTGTTACTGCAAATCACCAGGACTCCTGTATCTGTGTCTACCTATTTTTTTAAGGTTAGTCTTGTAAGGCCAGGTGGGTCCATATGGTTGGTTTTCCCTCTTGATGAGAAGCCCATTGTTCTTCCGCCCAAGAAAGCAGTTATCAGTGACAGAGGATGCTGAATTGCCATAACAGAGTTGGGACTTGCATGGGTGGGGAGCCCGAGCCAAAAAATCAGCCATTTTGTAGGCACAGTAGCTGTGGCGTGCCCCAAAGCATGTTCCTGCTTGTTGCTGTGTGGATGCTGGAGGTGTTCTGCCCTCAGCCTGGTGTCACGTGCAAGCGCTGTGGAGGTGGAAGGGCAGCAGTGTTTGCCTCCCAGTTACCTAACAGCATTTGGAAATAAAGCTGCTCCCCGAGAGGTGACTGACTTTCCTTCTGTCCAGCCCAACAGTTCCTCAGTCCTCTCCTCTTCCACATCCAGCGACGAGGATTCTGCAGCTGTAGGGTGCTTTTCAGAAGAAGCCACTTCAAACCTTGTGAGATGGAGCTAAGGTGGAAACTGAGACTTCATCCTAGAGAGGTGGGGCTGGGCTTTGCAGTGTGGTGGCAGAGCAGAGGGACGGACTCTCCATTCCCTTGAAGGAAGGGGGAGGCCTGTGAGGGCACATCTCCACCTGGATCTCTGTGGACTTGTTTGCTGTGAGCACCTAACCCCTCTGTGAGGCTGCTGATGGGTCCACCTCCCAGGTTTTACTGCAGTATGGGGTGGTGAAGCTTGCTGCCTGCTATTTAAGGAACTATTTCTATTTGTTTTAAACAGACCTCCTGTGAGCTTCATCTGCTGTTTCTGTGCCCTCCTGGTATTCTACACTGCAGCCAGCCCTCCTCCTCCCAGTGGTGGAGGATCCCAGCCATTATAGTCTCACCTCTTAAGGGGCTGCCTCTGGGTGATTTAATTGCTTTTCTCTGGGCATCTGTAACACTGCTTGAAATCCAGAGATGTGGATGTGCTGGCGTTAAACACAGCAGCAAGTGATGCTCTGCCTTCATCTTGCTACTCCTGATGATTTTATTTAATGTTCTGCTACACCCTGAGCTGATCATTTTGCAGAGTTGTCAGCAGTGGCTGAAATGTCTTTCTCGAGTTGTAAATGCCACTTTGAATTAAACATTGTGAAGTTTTCCATAAAGAGAAGGGGCTGATGCTCCCACTGCAAGGAAGTGGTTTTTAATTCTTTATAAAGAAAAGGAGGGGAGATAGATCTTGAAATGAGGAGAGAAAATGCTGTGTTGTGTTCTTGTAGCTGGGGGTTCCTGACTGCTTTGGGAAGGTTCACCTTGATTAGGGTGTTTTTACTCTTCCATGCTGTGTATTGAGGCAGGGGAGGCAGCCACCTGTAGCACTGGAATTACCTGGATTGGAGAGAATGGTTTATGCAGCAGGATCCACCTTCACCCAGGAAGGAAGTTGGCAGCATTTATTATATCAAAGTTATTAGGAAAAAATCTTGGATTTCACTGGATCTGGCTTAGGGTGGGGGGTATAAGTGAGGATGTTGTATCTTGTGCTTTGAGAGCGTGCCCTGGAATCAGCCTGGCTGAAGTATGGTAATCCTTAAGTAGCAAAAAAGGAGCCTTTCTGTCTGCTCTCAAAGACTCGTGGATATTTGGCTGCCTTGTTGTCACAGTTCTAATGCTCTGGAACCCTCCATACCTGTGCTTAGTTTAACCCAGGTGGTTACAGTAACCTACAGGACTGTAGGTTTTCTTCACCTCATTTCTGGAGACACTGTGTGCCTCTAAATTCCTGGGAATATTTGCTGCACCTGATCCTATCACTGAATTGCTATTGCTTTCCCCTGTCCCAGGAGATACGGGGATGTATTTCTGTTTGGTGGTGGCTTTGTCTTCCTTAGCCACACAAGCTGAGCTGCTGCTCTGTCTCGTTTTGTAACATTTTTGGGGAGGCAGGCTTGAAGCTGACCTGATGCTGGCCTCAAGGGTGAGGTCTAGTCAGGGACACACTGGTCCTGCAGAGATCCTTCTGCAAAAGTAGCCAAAGCCAGATACGGGAATCACAGCAGAGAAGAACAAAGAATGATGTTATTGAAATTACACCACGGTCTCCTTTCTAGAAACCAGGTCTGTAGCGCTCTTCCTTGGGATGATTGGTTTTCCAGAGGCATGTTGTGCAGAGTTTGCACCTTTGCCTTGCACGACCCCTCGCCGGGCTCTGCTGGTGCAGATGGTGGAAGCCGTGCAGTCCTCTCCTAGACAGTGCGAACGCCTGGAGCTGGAGGGTCTCACGACAAGCACTTGGCTCTCAATTCCTGTCTCTTCGTTGTTAAATATTTACAGTGAGATGTACCAGATGCTTCCCAGGAAGGGTTTTGTCAGCTTCCAAGTCCCCAGATGCAGCTGGAGAAGAGGCTGACGGCCATTAAAGGGATCTCATCAGTGTGACGCCCTGGGCTGGGCAGGGATGGGGTGACCTCTTCTCAGTGGTGCTACAGGCGCTGCTGGTTGTGCTGTCTCATCGGCCGCAGCGGGATGCGGGCAGAGAGCACCCCTCTGCTGATGACAAGAGATTAATGATGTCTGGTCCTCAGGCTTTCCTTTTTTTTTTTTCCTCCCCTTTGAAGCTCCTCCACTGCATTGGGTGGGAGAGCGGGTGATGCTCTTGGCTTTTGTTGCCACGCACTTTTTTTCAGGGACCTTCTGATGTGATGGCAGCACGCATATGTGACCACTGCACAGCTGCCTTGCTCCCTCTCTGTTTTTAGCATGGCCATGTCTGCCTCTGTCCACCCGTGGAGACAGAGGGGTGGGCTGATCCAGGCAAGGCACCTCCAGTCACCAGTTTTGACCATTGCCAGCCCTGGGTGAGCAGAGGACAGCAGCTGGAGCATCGCTGCTGAATGCCACCCCTGCACTGGTCACACTGGTCACGTTCCCAATGTGCTTCCCATTTTTAAGATAAAGTCCAGGACCTTGGGCTGGGTCCTGTTTGTTGCTCTTGGTGCTTATCAGCTTTTGCTGCTAACAGGGTGACCTGCTGCACAGCACCAAGGATGGGGAGAGAAGGTCCCCCCAGCCTGGGCTGCTCACTGGTCTGTCCCCCCAACCCTGGGACAGCCTGTCCATGGGCATCCACACCAGGCTTGCTCCTGTGCTGGATGTCCCATCTCTGTGTAACACCTCCTGGGATGAGGGACTTACCTGGAGGTAGGATCTCCAGAGGCAGCAGGGCAGCTCCTCTAAGTGGGGGGGAGCCAGGGAGGGTTGGGCTCGCTAGGTCATCGTTTTTCCAACTAAATATAGTTGCCCGTGCTTTCATAAGGCCGGGATTTTTGTGTCACGTGACTGTCTTATCCCTCCCGGCCGGCAGTGGGTCAGAGTAGGGGATCGTGTGTCTGAATGGGTAATAATTAACTGTTAACTAGCTTTTCATTAGAGCCTGGCAGAACAGGCAGAGCGGTGCAGCAGAAGTAAGCAGGAGCAGAGCTTCCAGTCCCTCCTGGAGGGTGGACACCCCCCCTTTAATTTGCAAATCAGTTGCCCCCAAAGGTGAGTGGGTTGGCTTTTTTTCTTTTTTTTTTTTTTTTTGCTGTGTTTTATAAGGAGTTGTGAGTCCTGCCATGCCTTGTGTGTCTGTCCTTGCTCTCCTGTAGTTCCTGCTCATGTCAGCCATCCCTCTCCCCCACCACTGGGTTGTTGGGGTTTGGTTGGTTTGTTTTTTTTTTTTTTTTTGTAGGTCATGAACTATCAGCTGGTCTCTAAGCTGGCTTGAAGGAGAGCCTGACCCTCTGGCTCCTCTACAATTTGGCCTGCCTGCGTGTCCCCTGGCCCCTCAGCCTTGCCTCGGGTGCCCTCCTCTCCCTGTGCCGAGGTGTCCTTGCTGTGCCTCCATGTCCCAAGCACCAGTTGGAGCAGCTCGTGCCTATTCTCAGGGGCCCCTGCCCGTGGTGGACTGACGTGGTGTTTGCCTGGGATTGCTGCTGGCTTTTCCAGCCTCTCCCTGAACCGTTTAATCTGATGGATAGTATTTGTGTGTGTCCTTGGAGGCTCTTCTCTCCTCTGTGATGGCAGAGGAATTGCCGATTAAATGCGCTGACGCCAGAGAAGCTGGGTCAGGCACTGGTGCTGCCTCCCAGTGTGATATTTCCTGGGATGTGGGAGTCACCAGCTTTCCCAGCGGAGACCCCTTAGTTTACGGCTCATTTTTTCTTAGAAAACTGTGCGTGTGTGTTCCTGTGCTACTGTCTTTTTGCTTGAGCCCGGCATCATCGGGGATCAGTGCACGAGTGTGGATCGTGTGTCAGAAGTTTCCTAGAAGTCCTCTTCAGAGAAGAGTGTTGCTTGAAAAGGTGGTGGAAAGATGTCACTTGCCCTTGAGAGAGAGAGAGTTCACTTGCTACCTTTAATAGTGTCTGCCTGTGCCAGGAAGAATCCGTGGTGCTCTCACTCTTGCTGTTAACATTAGAAATGCCTGTTGGTATTTCTTAACCCACTCCTTCCAGAGTTTGTTTGGCCACTCTGGTGGGTTTGTGAAACCTCTGAAGGGTTTGTGTCTTGGACAGGGAGGCTACAGGAGGAGGGTTATGCATCTTTGTAAATGCAGACCTTTGCTGCCCCTCATCTGCCCTGGAAATAAGTCAGACCCTGCAGATAACATGTATCTGTAGAGCTTGTAACAGTTAAGTGCATTTAAAAAGCAATAGTGTTTGTCAGGTCCCTGTGACCAGGGCTGTTAGATCAGGTGTCCCTGCTTGCTCTGGAGGTCTCTGTGCTGCCCACAGGGTGCTGTCAGCAGAGAGACAGGCTCTGCAAGTGTCTTGAGCTGCTTTACCTCCCTCCCCCTGCTCCGGGGCTGTCTTAGGAGTATCAGCCGAGGGAAGTGAGAGCTGGGAATGTAACCCGGGTGCCCGCACTGCCAGGCTGTGACAGCGCTGCCCCTCACCCTCTATCCATCCTGCCTCTACCCCTGCCCTCTCCCTCCGCTTCCCCGGGGCAAACTCCTGAGCTCATGGAGCCTCCCTGGGACACCCAGGTGGGAGTATTCTCCTGCTCTCTGCCGAGCTGTCAGATGCCCTTTTTTGAAGTTATTTTTAGCGAGTGATCTTTGCAGCAGTTGCAGAGCTTACATTGCAGAGAAGTGTAGGCAGCTCCCTGCTTCCTTTGCTGTTACAGTAGGGCTTGTAAGGTGGAGCTGTCTGCTGAGGAGCTGCAGAAAATTGCTTGGAAGGCTTGGAGCCATGGTGCCTGCAGCTTGTCTCCTGCTCCTGCTGAACAGGCTTCCCACATGCTTTACAAGCCTGAATCCCGCTCAGCCATGCAGCTTAAGGTCTTCTGCTCAGTCCTGGCCTTGCACATCATACAGCAGTTTTTCCTGGCCTTGTAAGAAAATCCTGATATTGCAGAGGTGTTGCAAATATTCCTTGTCCCTTTGTAGACAAGGCCAGGTGCTGTGCTGCCAGTTGGGAGCCACAAGACTGTGCTGCAAGTGCTGGGGGCTGACTGGTTCTCCACGGTTCCCAGGAGCAGGGTGGGAGCCCCTGTTGTGGAGACACAGGCTCGTTTATGCTGGAAGATGTCCTTGTGATAGTGTCTCATTTAAAGCTGTTAGAGAACTCCATAACTGCTCCCATAACTTCCTCCTCTGTGCATGCACTTCTGGCTACAACCCTGGTTTGGTGGGAGGTAGAGCTGTGGAACGTTGCCTACCTGGAGGAGGTGCAGTCTGCACGCCCAGTTTGCCCTGACCCTTGCTGGTTTTCTGTAGCTTATGATGTCTTCAGCAAAACATGAACATGCCATGCAGTCAGTGCTATCAATCCTGGGCTTTTCCACTTATCACAGAGCTGTAGGGGCAAGTGTTTCCCATCTCAGTCAGGCATTAGCTCTGACATGTGGCTGAGGCCAGTGCTGGGAGCAGCTCTCAAGGCAGGCAGAGGTGGAAGGTGCTGCTGGGTCTTTAGAGGTATCTGCACCTCTCTGCACAGAGGGGTGCTACCAAATTGCTCCCCGGGGAGACCAAGGTCCCTTCTGCTGAGCATTCCTGTCTGCTCATGCTTCCCAGCTCCACTACAGTAACTATGTGTTGTCCACCACTGCCGTCTTGCTGGTGGAGAAATGGGTGCAGCAACCCTGGGTGATGGGCAGAAAGCGATTGCCTGTCCGTCAGGGCTTTCTCTGCCTGTAACTTCAGGGAGACTGTCCATGGGACAGGCTTTCAACAAGAAAAACCTCTAGCACCATCCACAGCTGGCAGGCTGCTGGTGGGAGGGGAAAGGCTGTTGTTGGCTTAGTTCACATCTGGCCTGCAGGACTGATCCTGCAAACATCTCTGGAGAAGGCATGTTGTTGGTGTTTCATACCCCAGAAGGGACTTTCTTTTCCTCCTGTAAAGACTCTGAAGGAACTAGCTACCTCTAGGTGAAACCACTAATCTCTGGGCTGATTTTTTGGTGCCTGGACAATGAGTGTGTATGTACAAATAGTGTGAGCAACTATAGTCCTCTTAGTTGTAAGCTGTCTAATGGTTTCTGTCTTTACTCTGCTCAAAAGTTGCCATACCTGGGTGTCCTTTGGTTTCTCAGGAGGTTAATGCCATACCTTTTCCTTGCCTTGTCATTTTGACTGGGGCAATATTCCCCCTCTCACTTGCAGCCTGCCCAGACCCCCAGGATCTTCGGGCTCCGCTCCCTCTTGTCCAAGCTGCACTTGTCCTTCCTCACCTGAAGACCTTGAGGTGTGTGGGGAGGAGGGAGGATTGTTTGGAGGCTGTTGAGTGGTGAAGTGGATGGCGTGTGGCCAACTGAGCATGGTGCTCTCAGGCTTCTACCAGGGCTCCGGGGAAACTGGGGATACCAGTTCAGTTCTTCCAGCCCCAGCAGAACCTGCGATGTGGAGCATGAGCCCCTGCCTCAGCCTCTCCAGCACAAAGTCCAGGCTCTTGGCTTCAAAACTGCCTTCATCAGCAGTTTCTCCAGGGGTGCCAGGTTGTGGGCTGAAGTGGCTCGGGGGCAGGCCAGCTCCTTTCTGTTGACTCTGCTTCTGGGGAAGGAGGGCTGTGCTGTGTCAGGGATGGAGTGTGTGCTGGAGCTGAGGACTCTGCATTCTGCTGGGAGCCTGGCCTGCCTTCCAAGGCTGTCCCAGCTGGTACTGGGGTGCTCAGAGTCCTTGTCCACGCTCCACGAGTGGTGCACCAGGAGTAGGTACTACAGCTTTCTTACTGGAGGTGCAGCTATTTCTGTGCTTAGCCCTGCAAATCTATCCCACATCTGCCTTCTCCAAAAATCCATTAAAAGCTGCATTGGAAAAAGCAGGGAGCCAGGCCATTGGGCGTTGGGTTTGATTTGCCTAGGTACAATAGTAAATATGACTCCTAGACTGAGCGCGGTGGTCCTACAGCACACGTAGCTGTGTGGCTACTGTTGCCAAGTCCCTGTGCAATGGCTTTTTCTCCTTCCAAGTGTGAGGTGTTTGCTCACCTGGACACCCCTGTGAGCATCCTACCTCGAGGTCTGCTGTGCCACTGCCATGGGCTGGAAGAAAAGCACAAGGTCTCTGCAGCCTTTGCCCTTCTTGGTGTTCAGGGGGTGTTGAGGAGTGAGCATCAAAAGCCAGTGAATGATTTGGTTGTGCCTTGGCCATGGGAAGGGTTTGCAATACCAGCATCAAGGCTCCCACTGTGCCTTGTCCCCTCTTTTGTTAAGAAATAACTTACTCTTGATGGAGTAACCCCAAGGGCAAATGATCTGGTTCTGGCTGCAGGCAGCAGATCAGAACTTGAGACCTGCTTTTCTGTCTCTGGCTGAGCCAGCATCTTCTCTGTGGCTGCAGGCAAAGCCTCTCCTGCCTTCTCTGCCCACTGTCCTCTTGCCAGTCTTGCACCCCTGGTTTAGCTGTTTTGTCTATCCCCTCACATGGAGGGCCCCTGTTTTTTGGGGGGAAGGTTCAGGTGGAGATAGTGCAACTGAAGATTTTTTACAGACACCAAATAAATGCGGCAGAGGATCTTTGTGAAATGCTGGGAAGTCTGGGACCTCTGTCAGCAGCTTTTAAGGGCTCAGCTGTCAACTGGGGCAGTATTTGTATCCCTCACTAGTGCTGCTTGTCCTGAGCTCCTGCGTGTGTTTAAGCAACACCCACTTGCTCCTTCTTTCACAGGTTGATGCAGTGACAAAGGGCAAGGGGTTTGGCAAGGGGGTCTTTTCAGCTGATCACCAGATGATTTGTTGCCCTCCTTGTAGAAAGGTTTTCTCCTGAAGCCTCAGCACCTGGGGTGGCTTAAATGTGTTTTGGGTGGGTTAAGTTTGCTTTTTTTGAAACTAGAGTCTGTTAGAGTACCCACAAGGGAGCTTGAGCAGTTTTGGGTTTGATGTCCAGAAGCTTGACTGCAGAATCACTGATGGGCCCTTGGTTAGGGCTGGTGTGCCCCGGAGCTTCTGATTGCCATGGTTCTTTGCTTGGTGGATGGTTGGTCTGTCTGTCCATCCTGTGGCACAGTCACACCCCCTTGGTCTGAGCAGTCTCCACCATGACTTGCAGATCCACCCACGCCTGCTGGCCTGGCTGCACTCCCTGGCGCAGCCTTCCTGCCAGGCTGCAGCTTTGCTTTGTGTTTTGTCTTCTGCAGGGCTCTGCAAATGCTAATTAGTCTTCTCAGCACCTCAGCTAGATAAGGGATCCCTGTTTCTATCTTGCAGATAAGGAAACCAGCAGAACTTGTTTCAAACAATCTCCCCCCTCCCCCGCGAAGATGATGGAGTCTGTGGCACCCACCCCTGCAGCCTGTGCCTCTGCATCCTCTTTCACTAGAGGTTGTTAGGGGGTCTCTCTTTGGACCCCAAAAAACCACAAGAACCTCTATGGCCATGAGGCTCCTGCGCTGAAGCAGCTGGAGAAAAAGGCTGGATGCCATTACTGCAAACCCTGGGGCTGTGCGTGGTGTGAGCTGGGTGAGATGCTAGCAGTGAGAGGGGGAGCCCTGTTCTCCCCCAGCCAGAAACTGGTGCCTAATCAGGCTGCAGAGCAAGTTCAGTTATTTTTTTTCCACGATGCCAGGCACGTCAGCGCTGTTGGAGCACCCCTACCTGCTCCATACCTGTGGAAAACCAGGCTGGCTGCGGGTTTGTGCAGTACCACTCGGTGCCTTTTGATGCTATATTTAGTTGGTGACATATGTGGGCGTTGAGTGGAGGATGTTAGGGGCTGTTTTGAAAGTGTTTGCTCTCCCTACGCTAGCAGGGAAGTGTACAAGCCTTTTGGCAAGCTTTGTGCCACGGAACTGGGATTCTCCATGAGGCGCACGTGGAATAAATGAGGGACATGTGGGACTGCTGCTGCATATGGCACGAGGCAGGTGCAGGTGGGCTGGGGAGGTCCTGTGGGGAAAGGAGAGGATTTGGGGCCCTAACTGAGAGGTTGGACTCTCCTGGGGGTGAAATCCCCACACGGGAGCCTTAGGGAAGGAAACCAGGGAAGGGGAACGCACGTGGCTCTGTCCTGCCATGTCTGACTCTGCCTTATTGACACTTCAAAGCCTCCAGCTCTGAGCAAGGCTGGGCTGGCAGGATGAATCACAGGTTTTGAGGCTCTGAAGGGGACCGGTTTTGATCATCTAGGCAAAGTTGTCCTACCTTACACAGGAGATCAAAGCCAGCTTTGAGTGGAGTTGGGTAGGCTCTTCAAGGTGTTTCCCGGGGCATCCCTGGATAGCCTCTGCCATTCCTTGGGGCTCTTCTCTTCACCTCCCTCCCACCCTTGCCCCCTACCCCTGTCTGGGGTGCTTTTCCTTTAAGCAAAGGTAGTAGGGTCAGTAGAAATGCTCACTCCTGGGTGTATGGCACCTGGCATGGGCTGTCCCTTGAGGCAGGGGCTGGTGGGCTCTCCTCTCCCTGCACAGGTGACCCTCATATGTGGCCCTCACAGGGCTGGCTTGTGTTAGGCAGCAGCGTGATGCTCTGTTGGACTCTGTGCATGCCCTGCGTTATCCCACTCCTCATCCAGAGACCTTACTGCCAAACCTGGGAGGGAGAAAACAAGTCAAATTTCTTTTTCTGTTTGTAAGGAGGTGGCATGTGAGTGGGAGACGTGGTGGGGCTGAGGTCTTGACTTGCAGGTCTTATGGTGAGGTCCATGGTGGTGTGAACCTAAACAGTTGCACTCTGACATGTTAAAACCCCCCAGAGGCACCCAAATATCTAAACACCTTTGGCTGTAGCAGGATTTATGTGATTCCTACATCTGGCTCCTCCTCTCCGTACATCCCCTCTCGTGAACTTGCTGCCCTGTGCTGGGATGCACTGGAGATCAAAGCACGAGGCGAGCAGCACCGGTGTGCCACAGACTCTGCATCCCTCCCCTGCTCCCTGGGGAGGGCTGGCTGTGCTGCTGTGGTGATGGGCCTTGCCTCTTCAAGGGCATGTTTGTTTTGCTGTGCATAACAGCAGATCAAGTTCTGCATGGCGTTTCGCAGAGCGAGCTGAACTCCTCACCACCCCTCCTCCCTGGCTGGCAAGGGCAACTGGGGAGAGCTGAGCTAAGTCAGGGAGTGCCTTCCTGCACCTGGATGGGGTTAAAGGTCCATTTCTTGGCCGCCTGGATTGATCGGGAGTTTTCTGATCTTGATGGGGCTCCTCTGAGACCCAGGGCAGAAGTTGCTTTGGTTTTGTTCACCTTTTCCTCTTAGCCCTCCTTTGCTGACACGGGGGGCTGGCTTGCTTCCCTCCAGAGCTAACACTTCTACAGCCCTCGGCTGTGTTTTAACAGTTTTGTTCTCCTGTTCTTGCAGAACATACGACTCCTGCAAAGGTGGTGAGGGCTGCCAACCCAAGACAGCGGAAAGGAAGCAAGGTAAGGCTGTGCCAGCCACCCCCCTTGCTGGCCTTCAGCTTCTGGTGCAGTTTTGAGCTCTACATGAGCATGGGGATCTGGTGAGCAGACTGCTTGTGGAGGGGTTGATGTGCTGGCCTGGCCACTTCCAAGACTGTTAAGAACATCCTGATTCTCCATCTCCTTTTCAGCACTTCAGTGCTTTTGCATGCTGCCTGGACTGGTTTTTCTGGCCAGCTAGATCGGGGGAGATCTTCTCACTTCCCCTCTTGCAGGGAAGCACTTGAAGTGCGGTCCTGGATGTGGAAAGCTTCGACCCCTCCATCCCAAGGACACCCCGAGTCCCTTGTGGCCTTAGCCAGCACCCTGCTTTGCAGTGCAGACAGGCGATGATGTGAGAGCAATGTGTCCACAGGTCTTCCTTCCCCGTGCAATCTGTTCTTCACTGGCACACAGTGTCAGGGTAATTGCTTTCAAACAAAGCAAGTTCTTTGGAGGAATGAGGGCAATCTGTTCCAAGGGATCAACATGTGATGGAGGGACAGTTGCTTTGGAGGATATTGCATGCAGCTGGGGCACAGCTAGGGACATGGGCTGTTGGTGTTGGCTCCCAGCAGCCAGTGAAAGTGCATCTGAAACTTGATAGGACTTTCCTTATCTGTTCCATCTCGGGGAGAGAAGGGCTCTGGGGATGGAAAGTGCCATGTCTGTGAAACGGGCATGGCCCTGCACTGGAAGTGGTTTTCCCAGAAGACCCGTCTTGTGGGGAGAGGAGCATAGCACCTGGATGTAGAGATGTGATCTCCTGAGGGACTCAGTGACTCCAAATTAATTTAGAAATAATAACCCCACAAGGGCAAGGAGTTTCTATGCCCAGATACATGATGAATCATAGCTGGGCACTGAATTTATCTGGGCAGCTGTTTGGTTTTCTCTGAAGGCTGGAAGAGGTAGAGATTATGGTAGTGGCCAATTATTCACCAGTTAACTTACTCAAAGAGGTGACTGGTGGTCCTCCATGTGGCCATGGGGTGTTGGTAATGAGGGAGACCCCATCACCATCAGATACCTCCCTGAATTTTCCCACCAGTCCTACTACATGATCCCTTTGCTTTGTTGTTGCCAGGAGTTGGTTGCAGTGGTGCCCTGAAGTGAAGCTGTGCCTGGCTGTAACCTGCCACTAGGTGGAGGCAGCTTCTTGAAGGGGATGTGGTTACTTCAGATGCATTTAGGATGCTGACAGCTGTGTGCTTTCCCTGTCCAAGGGATGGTGCCCTGTAAAGAGTGAGTTGCCCTGGGCAACTTAGTGCCAAACGCTACGGGAGCTGAGAGGCTGAGAGCTCACAGGGCTGGTGGCAGCCTCGTTACAATCCCTGGTAGTCATAAACTTGTCTGCAGTTATTTGGAATTAATTTGGGGACCCTGTTTGGATAGGGAAGAGGGGCTGTGTGTATGCAGTTGGCATGTCACCCCTAAAACTCCTGGGGACAGCCATCTGCAGGTCAGCAGTGGGTGGTGGCTATGACAGTGCAACTTCTGGTTGCTGATGCAGGAAACGGCATCTGCTGCTTGTGCACTAATGAGACCTTTCTCTTTGGATACAAGGTTGGTGACTTCGGTGATGCCACAAATTGGCCAACACCTGGAGAAATAGCCCACAAGAGCGTGCAGGTGAGAACACAGAATTGCTCTGGGGAGTGGGATAAAGCTCTTGCAAACCCCCCTGTCCCTTTGGCAGCACTGGCTGAGCCAGGCCATTTGGGGTGCTGAGTGTCAGCGCGGAGGCAGCCAGGAATAGTGTGCAGGGGATTTCCTTTTAGGGCTGCCCTGTGTGTTGGGCTCCCTCCCTCCCTGCTATTCTGGGAACCTGGAGCCCAGTCTAAACCCCCAGGCTGGGTGAAGCAGGTAGGGCAGCTCCCAGACCTGCCTCACCTCTGGGCTCCTCAGTGCAAGAAGGGACCTGGGCAAAAGCCAGGATTTCCACAAGAGAAGCTGAAAACACATGTAAGAAAAGGCTGATTAACCAAGGGGCATGGCTTTCCTCTCCTGCTAGGAATGTGGGTGTTGTTAAAACCTTCCTATTTCTGGATGCTGCTTTGCCAGCTCCTGGCTGTCTGTCAGGGCATGAGGGTCATTCACCCCTTAGCCATTGGGGCAGTCTGGTACCTTGCAGGGCACCCCCATCCAGGAGCACCATGGCTCCTTGGCAGTCCCACTCAGTTGCTTTTGTGCCTGGGGCTTGTGTCTGAGCTTGAGTTCTTTACAGCATCTGTAAGAGCTACTTGTCCTGCTCAGACACAAGCCCTTTCCCAGGAACAGGACAGCTCTGAGAGGCACAGAGCAGGGATGCTCCCAGCCTAGTGCAAGGTCATGCTCCTGCTGAGACAGCTAGGGTCTGCCTCCTGCTCTTTGTTTCTGCCACCTCTCCCATCTTTCTGCACTGGTGTGTCTCCAGCAGCCGCACAAAGCACCGTCCCTTCGAAAACTGCCTGTCAAGAAAGACATGAAAGAGCAGGAGAAAGGGGATGGGAGCGACAGCAAAGAGAGCCTGAAAACCAAATCGGATGAGTCTGGAGAAGAGAAGAATGGTGATGATGACAACCAGAAGTCAGCCCAGAAGAAGAAAGGTAATGCAGGACCTGGCAGGGACAGTACCCCAGGCTCAGCCTGTCTCCCCTTCTGTGACCCACCCTGGAAGTGTCCACTGCTTTCCTGGTGGTCTTGTTGTGGAACGTGGTCCCAATGCAGGGACAGCTGTGATGAAAAAGTGTTTACAGGCTTCAAAGTGTCATTTTGGTGGAGTATGTAGAATAAGGCCCAAGTAGGGGCATCTGTGTGTCTGGGGAGCGTGGTAGTAGTCTGTGCTCTGTGGTGGCACAAAAAAGCCCCTGACTGGGTGACATCAGCTGTGGTTGACACGTGGGCTCTGTCTGGCCTGAGCCTTGGCAGGCAGAAAGGGGCAGAGGAAGAACAAGTGCCGAGAAACAAGAGGCATTCTGTGTCCTGTTCCTCCATCCCCAAGAATCCAGTTGGAGCCTTTCTGCATCCAGTGTGTCCCAGAGGGATGTTTGAGGCCTGAGTCAGTCTGGAAGGCCCTCCTGCTTTCTCCCCTCCGTGTGTGGGGGCTGTGGGGCAAGAAGGGGCTGCGGGGGAGGAAGCAGATGCTTTCTGAACCTGTGTCACACCCAAACCCTGTCCTTTTGCAGGCAACAAACACAAGTGGGTCCCTTTGCAGATAGACATGAAGTCAGAGGTGCCTAGGGACAAAACGGCCTCTCGGAACAACCGGCAAAATGAACAGCACAGGCACCCCTCCAACAACCGCAACGAGCTGAAAGGTGGGGGCTCGGGCTGGGGACATGTTCTCCATGCCCTGGCTGTGGAGCAGAGCAAGTCTTGATGCCCAGGCACGGCACGGGGTGATGGGCTTGCTTTCTGCCTTCAAACAGCTCTGGGCACAGCAAGCTTGCTCCAGGGAGGTGCTTTCATCCTGTAACATTCC
This sequence comes from Scolopax mira, assembly GCA_004320125.1. Taxonomy (NCBI): domain Eukaryota; kingdom Metazoa; phylum Chordata; class Aves; order Charadriiformes; family Scolopacidae; genus Scolopax; species Scolopax mira. The sequence continues at coordinate 213,707 of BJBW01006562.1, forward strand.
TCCTGCTTCTCTTTCCCTGTCTCCTGCAGGCTGGCACCCAGACAACAAGCATGAACGCAGCTGGCAGGACCATGATGAAACCTCCAGCGTGAAGAGTGAAGGAGGAGCTGTGCGTGGGGCCTTCCGTGGCCGAGGTCGGGGCCGTGGCAGGGGCCGTGGTCGTGGCAGAGGAGGTAATCACTGTATATGTGGCTTTGTGACAGCAGGGAGAGACCAGAGCATGTGCCAAAATGTGCAGTGCTTGGTGTGTGTGTGAGATCTGGGGCTCCAAAATGGGTTGGTGAGGGCAGAGTGCTGTAGGGACACAAGGAAATACTGTGGCAGGTCATCCCTGATAAATTGAACTGTTTTTAATAAAAGCAAATTATTCTTACTAATATTCTAATAAAGGCAAATGTCTTTCATCTACTTAGGCCAAGCTCTTTCACCTGTTTTCTGCCCCTTACAGTACCCCTGTGTGCAGGAGTTACTAACTCTATGTAGGTTTGTTGTCATGCTGAGAGGCAAGCAGGGGTCTTGGCTTGGATGGAGCAGAGCAATGCACTGGCATTTGGTAGGGCAGTGTCTGTTCACAGCTCAATGTAGGGGCTTTGACTGTCACCTGGGCTGTCTGGTTGCTCCTGGCTTCTTTGACTTGGCTTCACTGGAATCTCTTCTGCAGCAAAGGCTGAGAGCAAGAGGATGAGGGATGTGGGTCTGTGATGCCCCATTGTGAGCTGCTGTGGGGGCTCCAGGAACAATATAGAGGGAGCTGTTGGTGCAGCAGTCCAGCCCCATCAGACAGCACAGCCTGTCCAGCAGATCCGAGGGGCTCTGTTGACCCTTACTGGTTTTCCTACAGGACACTTCGACTACCAGTACGGGTACCGGAAGTTCGAGGGCTCGGATGGCTCCCGCACCCAGAAGTATGCCAGCAACATCACTTACTACTTTGACAACATCAGCAGCGCTGAGCTCTACAGTGTGGACCAGGAACTGCTCAAGGACTACATCAAGCGGCAGATGTAAGCACCAACTCTTCTGTGAGCGGTGGTTGTGGGATGTTCACAGATGCCCTCCCTGGAGACAGCACAGCTAATCCTGTGGATAGGGTTAGAGCAGAGGTGTGTTGACTCTGTGCCACTCAGCTTAACAGCACCAGTTTGCCCCATGTCTGGGCTCCCCAGACGCTCTCTTCTCACCTTGCAGTAGTAAAGGGGGGTGTGTGGTGTGATTATTTCTTTGGGGTACCCAGAGAACATTGGCTTGGAGCTGCTTCTCAGTGATGTGTTGTCCATACAGAGAATATTACTTCAGTGTGGACAACCTGGAGCGAGACTTCTTCCTGCGTCGCAAGATGGACTCAGATGGCTTCCTCCCCATCACCCTGATTGCCAGCTTCCACCGGGTGCAGGCACTGACCACTGACATCAACCTCATCATCAAGGTGAGTGCAATGAAAAATGAACTTCGCTCCTTGTCACCTCAGTCTGAGGCCTGTTTTCTAGATGGGCTATGGATGACATGCACCTGCAGCTTTCCCTTGTCTTTGACTTGCTCTCTCGTCCTCTTAGGGAGGAAGGATTGGGGCTGAGTCCCCCAAGATGCAGGTCCCTGAGTTAACTGGGTATCATTTGGTTCCAGGCTCTGAAGGACAGCAAGGTGGTGGAAATCGTGGATGAGAAGATTAGGAGAAAAGAGCAGCCAGAAAAATGGGCTCTGCCTGGCCCTCCTATGGCAGACTACACACAAACAGACTTCTCACAGTTCATCAACTGCCCTGAGTTTGTGCCCCGGCAGAGCTTCCAGAAAGAGACAGGTGAGCACTGGGGGAATGTGGAGGGAGACGTGGGATGTGGGGTTGGTACTGCATCAGGACTGAGACTCAGGGAGCCAGGAGTGTTCTCCAGGGCAGGGTTCTGCCATTTCTTTCTGCTTGCTGATGGGAACTGGTAAGGGCTCTGTGCTCAGACCCCCTGAGCGCTGCCACCTCCATACATGAGGAAAATATGGAAAAGATTGATTCTGTAGCTTTTCCTCCATGAGGGATTTGGGCAGGGTCAGTCCTGCTGAAAGTCTCTTGGCTGTGCCTGGAAATACTCAACTACTGTTGTGCAGAGCAGAGAATGCTTGTGAACCCAACTCTTTCTTAATGACTGAGGAGATATTGGGCACAAAAGAGGCAGCAGGTATGGAGCTTTCCAACTGAGTACTGGGGAAGGTTCCACTGTCCTTCATGAACTGCCCCCTGTTCTTGTCACCTTGTTCCATGGGGGCTGGTAGGAGCCCAGGCTGGTCCCAAGAGGTGCTTTTGTAAGAGTTAGTGCTTCTTGGTCTGTTGTAAGTTAGTTTTGGCAGGAGGAGATCTGTTTCCTCTGGCTGCAGACTGTCTTGGGAAGGTTTCTTGGAGAGCAACAGAGCATTTGTTTTAGGCGTTTGTGTGCTTGGGAATCTGTCACCTGCAGAGCTCTGTGGCCACCTCTGGCATCACAGCCTTAATTGGGAACTTTTTGTTTCTACACACCAGAGCCCCCAGCACTTGTGGGGAATGTGCTGATAAACCTTGGCCACTGGATGCTAGTTATTCCCACAAGCTGTGCCATGCTGCTAAAATAACTCCCATCTTCAGTCGGGTGCTTTAAGGACACAACCCCCCTCCAATGGCTCCCTCCATCCCTCTAAAGCACCTTGTGGCTCTTGTTGGCTCTAGAGTCTGCTCCTGGCTCCCCACGTGCTGCCAGCCCAGTCCCCACCAAAACAGAGGAGGTCAGTAACCTGAAGATAATGCCCAAGGGCCTGTCTGCAAGTCTGCCAGACCTGGATTCAGAGACGTGGATTGAAGTGAAGAAGAGACCTCGGCCATCTCCAGCCAGGCCCAAGGTAGGTGGTGACATAGGAGCTGTTGGGCTGGGGATCTCCCAGTTTTCTGAGTGACTTGAATTCTAGGCAGGCAGGCTTCAGATTAAATAAGGTCTGTTGGTCATGGGAGTGACGTCCTAGTCTCTTCTGGCTGCATCTGACCCCCTTTGGAGCTGCTTCTTAGTGGTGTAAATGAGGTGTTCTTCCCAAATGGGCAGGCTGTGGTAAGGAAACACAGGGCAATAGTTGGGTCTCCACGCAGTAGGTTTGTGTGCTGCTGCTGTGTGATCTTTACCCCGTGTCACCTTTGCCTCCCTACCTGTAGAAACCAGAGGAGTCAAAGACACCGCAGCAGCAGAAGCAGAAGGACCAAGATGAACCCGAGGAGCTAGACTTCCTCTTTGATGAGGAGATGGAGCAGATGGACGGCCGCAAGAACACCTTCACTGACTGGTCAGATGAAGATTCAGATTACGAGATCGATGATCGGGACGTGAACAAGATCCTCATTGTGACACAGACACCTCCTTACCTGCGCCGGCATCCTGGTGGGGACCGGACTGGCAACCACACATCCAGGGCTAAAATGAGCTCAGAGCTGGCCAAGGTGATCAACGATGGGCTGTACTACTACGAGCAGGACCTGTGGACAGAGCAGTTTGAGCCAGAGTATTCACAGATCAAGGTGAGAGCAGCTAGCTGATCCAAGGAAGGGGCTTTTCACAGGGAGCTTTGTGTGCAGCAGGCTGGCCACCCTGTTGATGTGGGATAGAAAAGGTGGTACAACGGGTTACAGCCCACTCGGGTAGTTTCCTGGCTTCCAGTGACATGCTCTGCTGTGTTGGGGATAACCATATCTCTGTAACATGGCGTAAGGCTGCAGCCAGGTAAACAAAGTTCCAGTAACGAGGTGACCTGGAACATAAGGTCCATTTGCTCCATTGTCTGCCAGGGTCTTGGCAGGCAGGGCTAAATCTATGGAGGGAACTAGGTGTCTCTGCACTGTCTGTAGTGCCCAGCACTCCATGCCTCAGTCCCTTGGAGGCTCTTCTTACTGGGAATGGGTTCATTGATGGCTGGGCTACACTTGGCCTGGGTATTATTCTCCATTTTGCTGCCAGTTTGCACAAACATGGGCTTTTTATAGAAGGCCCATCTGCTGCTTTGAAACATTTGAGTCCCAACATGGTGACTCTTGCGGTTGGGGACTTGCTAGGCTCATTCAGTGACTGAAGCTATTTTGGCAGTGAGGTGGGATGGCGTGTTGGAGCTACCAGCTGGGCTTATTGTCTGGTACCTGGCACATTACTGAAGCAGTGCTGCTCTTTGAGATGGCAGAAGCTGAGGACACGTGGGGAGAGCAGGTGATAGAGAGACAGGATGTGCTGGGCCCTTTAGATGCATGGGAGCATTGTGCTCCACTGCTGGTGTGGTGGCGAGGAGGATCTGTGGGTGCAAGAACATGGCAGGGACATGCATCCTGCCCCCATTGTCCAGGGACAGTGGGGTCCTGGCCAAGCTTGCCTTGAACCTTGCTGGACCAACACTGATGCCAAGGGGTGAAAGCTTGAGAGAAGCAAGCAATGGTTAGTGGGGGTGCCATGTAAGGTCCCTCAAAGCTTGGGAGCAGCAAGTGGCTCAGATCTGGCCTGTGCAGGGCCCCTTTTTCTGTTTCCTTCATCTCTCCTTCCTACCTCTGCGCAGCACCTTGCCCTTCTGGGCATTGAGGCCTCATGGCTGCACTTGGTGCCCATTATTGTGGCTGCTGGACAAGCAGCGAAGTGGTTACAATTAGTTGATGGGATGAGGGCAGAAGAGGGCAATTGGTTGCTTCATTGTCTTCATCTTCAATGCAGCAAGAAGTGGAGAACTTCAAGAAGGTGAATATGATCAGCAGAGAGCAGTTTGACACCCTGACACCAGAGCCCCCTGTGGATCCAAACCAGGAAGTCCCTCCTGGTCCCCCCAGGTTCCAGCAAGGTAAGAGAACAGGGGGTGTGAGCAGGTGGGATGAATTTGTTCATTCCTCCTAATGAGAGGTCCTTGGAGGTTGGGTGGTAGCTGGGAAGAAGGAATTGGGGCCACAAGCGGGTAGGATTATCTTTTCCAGAGCTTTACTCTTCTCCCAGCTGAATGTTTTGGGGCTCCAAAAGAGGAGGCCTAAAAGCAGAGGTGTCCCAGCAGAGCGAGGAAACTTTGACAAACTTTGATGTAGCTCCCCTGGATGTGACTTCTTTTGGACCCTCTGACTACCTGAAAGCAGCTACCTCCTTGGTCCTTGCTTGCCTATGGATGGCACCTGGTGCCTTGTTTTTCTCCTGGAAATGGGGGATTCGTTGCTCTTGTTAGCCACTGGGAAGCAGTTACCTCATGGGATCTTTGGAAACTCAGTCCTAGACCTGCTACTAGGCTTGGGGCTGCCTGGCCAGACTGGTGACATGCTGGATTTCAAGCTGCTTGTCAAGCTGGGACGTGTATCCTTGTGTTCCTGCCCCTGCTGTTTCCCACATGCCAGATGGGTGTCCCTTGGCTATAATGATGCTCTTGTGCTCAGAGCTCAGCTTGACCCCGAGTGGGCGTTTTTCTCTCTGCAGTACCTACAGATGCTTTGGCTAACAAGCTGTTTGGAGTCCCTGAGCCTTCAACCATCGCCCGGTCCTTGCCTACAACTGTACCAGAATCACCCAACTACCGCAACGCCAGGACCCCCCGGACCCCTCGCACGCCTCAGCTGAAGGACCCGACACAGACACCTCGGTTCTACCCGGTGGTGAAAGAGGGCAGGACGATAGATGCCAAGGTAGGACCAGGACCGGGACTGGGGCATGGGGTGGGAGCTGGAATTTCCTAGCTGGATGCTGGGGAGGAAGGGGACACATCCCTGATGGCACCGTGTCTTGCAGACTCCACGGAAGAGGAAGACAAGGCACAGTTCGAACCCTCCAATGGAGTGCCACGTGGGCTGGGTGATGGACTCTCGGGAGCACAGACCCCGAACTGCTTCCATCAGGTACTGGAGGCTGGCGTGCATGGTCACAGAGGAGCCAGAAATGGGAAAGGGACCATCTGATGGGAAGGAAGAGGAAAGGCAGTGTCTGGTCTCACAGGGGAGGTCTCCTGTTAGGCAGCTGCAGGAGGGGCTGGGGTCCAACTTGTCTCCCCTGGAAGGACCTGAGGAAAGTTCTTGGAGTCTTGAAATAATGATATCAGACTCAGTTGGGAACACTGGTTCCCTTCCTAGTAGGATACTAGGTCCAAAATCCAGAGTAGACAGTCACTGGGTGTCAGTGAGACCAACAGACAAGTGCTGCAGGGTAGAGCGTGACCCCACTCTGCTGTCAGATGGGTGATGCCAAGGAAGGGAGTTGATGGGAGTCTCTTGTGTTCAGCTCCAGCCCCTCAGAGGGGACCCCGGCCGTCGGGAGCTATGGCTGCACCCCACAGTCCCTGCCCAAGTTTCAGCATCCTTCACACGAGCTGCTCAAGGAGAACGGCTTCACACAACACGTCTACCACAAGTACCGTCGGCGCTGCCTTAACGGTAAGGATGGGGCACGGGGCAGGTGTCAGCAGGCAGGGTATGGCAGCAGAGCACACACATGGAGATCAGCAGGGTCCTACAGGACACCTTGCTGGTAGCTGATGTTTTCCCACAGTCTGTGGTGAGCATGAGCTCAGGGTGTCCAGCACTGGGGCTGGATGTAGCCACACTGGCACAGGGCTCTCCTGTACACAAGCCCCTGTGCAGAGCTGGCTCACTGAGAGAGGATCTCCCTTGTGATCATCCCCTTTTCCCAAAACAGAGCGGAAACGACTGGGGATTGGTCAGTCCCAGGAGATGAACACGCTCTTCCGGTTTTGGTCCTTCTTCCTCCGAGATCACTTCAACAAGAAAATGTACGAGGAGTTCAAGCAACTGGCTGTGGAGGATGGGAAGGAGGGATACAGGTAGGAGAGGAGGGGTAGAATGGCCTTTCCTGGGAGGGGAGGGAGGAAAGAAGGGTTGGCCCTTTGACAGTGACTGTGGCAAAACAAAGGCAACATCTGTGCCTCTTGCAAAGGTAGGACTGGGGCCTACTGCAGGTAGGCACAGCAGGGCTCTTGTCTCAAGAGCTTCTCTGCCCAGCCATTCTATGTACTGGTGTCTGAGCACCACGTGCTGTTCCGTTCCCAGGTACGGTCTGGAGTGCCTTTTCAGATACTACAGCTACGGACTGGAGAAGAAATTCCGGCCAGACATATTTAAGGACTTTCAAGAAGAGACCATCAAGGATTACGAAGCTGGTAGGTATCTCCTTTGGCTTCCCCTGGGGTTGGGCAGCGAAGTAGCCCAACTATATGGCTGCTCCTAGGGCTTTTCTCATAACTTCGGGTGAGCCACATAATACTGTATGTTAACATGTGTGATGGGAACTGGCTGGATGTCCTGTTGCTTGCTTCATGGGAGAAGATTGAGTGGGTGCTCCCTGGCCTGAAGCCTGCTAAGGGGATGGAGGAGGGCAATGGGAAGCTGTAGCTCTCCCAAAACATTTCCCTAGAAGCACTGATTCCTCTAAGATTTTTTTAAGGCCCTGTGGTCCCTCAGCCTTGTCCCCAGGGTCAGCTGGTGGTGACATCCCCTCTCAAGAGCCCTGCCCAGTAGGCTGCTTCCCTTCAGGTTCTTCCTTACTTTGTCCCCTTACAAGTGGGACAGGAGAGTTTCTGGGATGAGCAATGGGGAAGCCAGGAGGGAACAGTTCAGACATCTGTTTTGACTTTTCTCTGACATCTGGTTTGCTTTTATCCCTCTCCAGGACAGCTCTATGGGCTGGAAAAGTTCTGGGCCTTCTTAAAATATTCCAAAGCCAAAAATCTGGACATTAACAGCAAACTGCAAGAATACCTCAGCAAGTTCAAGCGCCTCGAGGACTTCCGAGTGGATGTGAGTAGATGCAGTGCCTGCACCACGCTGACAACCCCTGCATTTTGCCCCTCGGCCCCCTCCAAGGAGGATTTTGGGGGCTGGTCCCCAGGAAGTGCCAGGCAGGGGAAGTCAGTGACACCTAGTGTCATACCCTATTATTGCAGCCGTGCCAGGAACAAGGTGCAGGGTTTGAATATTGCAAATCCACTTCAGAGTGGCTCTCTGGGGAACTGGATGAGCCCATCTTCCCTGAGGAGCTGAGGAGGGAAGTGAGCCTTGATGGCTTAAGTGGAGCCAGCACCGTGTGGGGCTTCACCTCCCACACTTATGGACTGTGCTGCTTCTGAGGGAAGGAGGTGCCCGAGAGCAAGTTGTCACCCTTGTGCTTAATTGGAAGTCAGTCTGTCTTTCTGTCAGAAAATCTGGCAGCAGAGGATTTGGAGAGGAGGGCAGCTGTGTGCTCGGGGTGTGTGTGTGTGTTCTTTGTGGGTCAGGGAGAGAAGTTGCAACTAGAGCTTTGCAGGAAAGCTGTTCCCAGGTCCAGGGGGAGAGGACCTGCATTTGGAGGAGGCTGTGCTGATACTGGGGTGCTTCTCTTCCAGCCACCCATGGGAGAGGAAGGTGGCCACAAGAGATACCCTACGACGTCGGGGGGAGATGGCAGGAAGCGCTACCCATCCCAGTCTTCCAGCAAAACGGTCAGCCAGTGCCCATCCAGCCAAGCCCACGCCTTGCCCAGCCAGTCTGCACAAGAGGATGCCAAAAACCTGAGCCAGCAATCCCCTGCCCCGTCGGCTGCAGAATCGCAGACACTGGGGAAGTAGAGAGGCTGCAGCACCTGCTTCCTGCTGGGGACGGGGTGGGTTGGTGGGGGACTGGCTCGGAGAAGGGGAGACATGAGGGGGTGGGACAGGTAGGGAGCTGGAAGATGGGTGCCCAGGAATAGGCTGCTCGGGAGAAACTTCAACGCACACGATTTTTTCTCTTGGGGCTGGAAAGCAAAGATGATCTGCATCTAAATCACCATTTTGCTATTACAACCCTGACCAGAGCCAGACCCGCTCCCAGCAGACCCATCCTTTGCTCTCCCTTCCCTCCCCTCCTGTGCACACACTCATGTCTTAGTGTCTTCTTCAAACAAAAAGAAAAAATGTTTTGGCTGGGTTGGAAAGGGGAGATTTTTTTTTTTTATTATTATATATATATATCAAGTTTTAAATTATTGCTAGAAGTTTGTCTGGATTTACCAAAACAAGTCTGCTCTGTGCGGCCCCTACGACTCCCCTCTGTGTCCCCCCTCAGATCGCAGGGCAGCCTGCTTAGGAAGCTCAGAGGAGTGAGGTTCCCTGATGGGGGACCGAAGCCGCAGTGTCTAACGACACTGTGGAGCCTCTGATCTCCATGACCTGGCTGACGTCTCCCATTCCACGTGTGGTGGTGCCTCTCCGACATCGACCGCCGCGACAGGAGCATCACCCTGTTTGTCCTCGTGGTCCCTTTTCCCCAGCGTCTTCATCTCCAACCTTCCCGAGGGTCTGGCTCTCCCTCCGCCCGCCTCTCCCTTCCGTCACGGACAATTTGGAAGTCAACCAAAGGACCTTTGCCAAGGATAGGCTTGTTCTGACTCCTTCCTGCGAGGACGGCTGGTGGGAGACCAGCAGGCACCTGGACTCCAGCCTGTGTGGATGGTGGACCCGCTGCCCCAGGAACGCCCATCGCATGCAAAGACAGGACTTTGCTGAAGGAGGTTTTCTCTTCCTCTTCCCCTTGGAAAAATGAAACGACGACAACAAAAAAAACCCACCCACAAACTCCTGTAAACCAACAACAACAAAAAAAAACTCTTTAAAAAGACAAATCTCCCTTTTGCTTTCTTCCTTGGAAAATATTATTGAAGAAAAAAAAAAAACAAAACAGAAACAACAAAAAAAAAACAACAAAAAAGAAAACATTTAAAAAAAAAAAGTTGCCTTATGGTGGAGCTGGACGGGGGGGCTTGCTGGCTTCCTGCACCCTGGGGCGAGCTGGGCTCTCGGCCCCCCCGGCCCAGAGACTCCTCACGGCACTGCTGCCGAGCTGATCTTCCCCGCGGCCTTTCCTCTGACCCTGCAGCTCGCTCGGATGCCTCCCCCCATCATGGACACCCCCCCCCCCCCAGCCCTGACTCTCATGGGGGAAGGTGCTGAGGGCAGTCAAATCCAAGACTTGTGCTCACGAAGTAGTTGAAGCCGCTACGTTGTGTAAATACCATTGTAGCATCCTCCCGCCACAGCGACTCTGTGCCTGTGGCCTCTCTCTGTGGGGCAGGAGGTGGGTCTGCACCTCCAGCGTGGTCAGGAGGTGAGTGGGGAGATCCGTCCCAGCAGCTGGACTGGTCATTGCTGCGAGTGAGTGGGAGGGCTGGTGTGTCCCTGGTGCCACTTAATGCTGTAGACTGATGGGGGGGATGATGCAGCCTTGGGGAGCCTGTATCTCCCAGCCATTGCTGGCCTGGGGCAGCTGGAGAATGGGAGTGGAGACCTGCCCAGTACAGGAGAACTCTTGCCTTGTGCATCATGTCTTGGCAGGTGGCTGTGTGGAGTCTCCTGCTCAGGGCACTGTTCCTGAGCATCTCCAAGGGCTGAGATAACATCGTGCTGCTCCTTGCTCGGCTGAGGTGGGGATGGCTGCAGAGCTGCTGTGGCATTTACTGGGTTCCTCCAACCAGCACCGGGTGGGCTTCAGCAGGCAAAACCCTCCCTGGGCTGGTGAGCTGCCTTCTCACGGGGGGCATGTGTTGGAAGGGTGAGATCTGCTCCTGGGGCCCAGAAGTAGCACTGGCAAGTTGTGCTCCCCACCATAAGGGTGGAAGCTCCTTCTCAACCAGAGCCACTTAATGCCTCTGCTGCTCTGCTCCATCTCCTGGGTTGGGATAACCTGCTTTGCAGCTGGCTTGGTTGTGGCTCGGGCACCGTGGTGGGCAACTCAAAGGTGCAGCTAATGATGTTACCCTCTCTGCAAAGTCACAAGCTGGTAACAAACAGCATTTTCCAACAATGCCCAGTTGGATCCAGTGCTGTGTCTGGAGCTGGGAGGAGGAGTCACTTCTCCAGGGCTGTCCCCTTAGGGCTGGTGGGTGAGAGCAGCCGGGAGCTGAGATGTCAGTAGGGTGACCTTGGGCGAGTTGTCCATCAGCAGGTGGCTGTGGGTGCTGGTGGGGCCCTGGCTGGAGCTGGCACCTTTCCGAACTGACTCTGCTCCGAGGATGCTGCTGTAGGATTTGGGGGGAGGAGGTGGCTGGTGAACTGCTGCTAGAACTGAAAGCACAGCTGGGTTTGAGCGAGGCTGGGGAGCTGCTACCTTGCCATTTCCTGGTGGTGTGTGATCCAGCCCTGGTCTGTCCGTCCCTGCCACGTCATCCCCGCAGCCCGGGACTGCTGGCAGGCCCCGTTTCAGCGTGGCAACTTGTCTTGAGGTCGTGGCTTGCTCCATTACAGCAGCAGTGCCCTGGGCTTGCAGGGTGGTAAGTGGGCAAGTAACGCTGGTACAGTGCTGCGGCCATGACTGTTAGCTCTGGATTTTCCCCTCGTGAGCCAGAGTCAGGTCTCTGAGGTTATGGATGTAGCCAGGTTTGTCCCCAATTTGGGAAGGAGCCTTGGAGGCTGGAGATGGGGATTGGTCAAGGACACTGGAGATGCGCTGCTGGTTGGTGATAAGCTGAAGTGGGTCTGGATGTGCTGCAGGTGCTCCTCGCTGCTGTGTCCCCATGGTCCTCTCATCGGCACGTGTTCTCTTTCTGAAGCCTCTGATTGTCTGCATTTTAGCAACAAATCAGAAAGGAAATGAGGAGGAAGGAGCTCCTCTGTGGAACGACTTGCACTGTGGAGTTGTTGCTTGTGGAGCAGACTGGAATTGCTGGGGTGGTAGAAAAGGCAAGAAGTTTCCCAGAGGATTTCCCGAAATCTGAATTGACTTAAATTATTTCTTAATTTGTAAGGCTGAGACTCTAGTCTTGGTACAGAAGAGTTGTTTCCCCCTCTCCCCCCTCCCTGCTGAGTCAGTGGTTTGTCACATCAGTGTGGCTGAGGGCCCCGTGTGAAAACTCCCATTTCCTGGGGTAAGGTGGGTCAGAAGAGCAACCCCAGTGTTCCCCCCACCCTCTGGAATTGCAGACTGTGTGCTTTGTCTTACTGTTTTTCGGGCAGCCTCTGTGATGCCCCCCTTCCCCTAGTTGCAGTGCGAGTGGTGGCAGAGGACGGGGAGCTCAGGTGCCCTGGTGACAGGGCAGCATCCTGCATCCCTCTGCTGGGTGGTGGCCATGGTCCATGCCAGGCTGAGCAGGGCCTGGCCGTGGCAAAGCTTTGCACGGGGATAGGTCTGCAGAGGTGTTTTCCCTCTTGCTGCCTGCAGAAGGCATCACACGTGGCTCGCTCCACCACCAGACAAAAGGACAGCTGTGCAGAGAGGGGGTTTGCTTGAGCTTGGATGCTTCATGATCATGTTTTGTGCTTTTTTTTTTTTTTTTTTAATTTTAGTGGTCTGAGTGATTGGGCACACATACTCCCTGTGAAGGCTGATGGGTCCCACAGCTTGCTAGGGCTGTGTGGCAATAGGGAGCCCTGCTTTGGGACAGGGTGGGGGAGGCCACTGGGGCCTCAGGCAGAGCATGGAGGGGGCGCTCCCCATCTCACCCCCTCTTCTCAGGAGGTCCTGGGGTCCTTGCCCCAGGCCCAGTGCATCAGCCTGTCTTTGGGATGTAGGTGGTTGCAGGGGGTCAGGAGCGGAGGGGGAAGGTGTGTTTTCAGAGGAGGCTTTGTCGCTTTGCCATGCTCATTTGGGGGGGGGGAATTAAAAAAAAGTAATAATCCTGCTGCTCCATTTGTCTGTCTGTCCCTCTTCCTGCTGCCCCCCTCACACCAACAGCAGTGGGTCATCACTGCAGCCCCTGGAGTCCCTCGAGTTTGGGCAGCTGCTCATCTTGCTTAGGACTGGCCTAAGTCTGTACAAAACGATGCGTGAACCTCAGTGTCCTGACACGTGTCCACATGGCAGTGTGGGGAGGGGGGGGCACCTTCTAGCTGTTAATGCCTTTCCAGTTATTTTATCAAAAGGAAAAAAAAAAAAAGAAACTGTAAATGTAGCAAGCTGTGTTTGCGATGCTTCTTTTCTCCTGTCTCCTCTGAGGCTGGTTATGTCACTTTGTCACTGTTTTGAAATGGATGCTAGGCTCTTAAGAGAGGGTTGCTACACTTGCTGTTAAATGCCTCACTGATTCTTTTTTTCTTTATTATTTTTTTTTTAAGTTTCCAATACAGGCAATAGATGAATGACTTTTTTTTTTATTTAAAGAAAATATTCATCTCGGTGGTGTGGAGCGGGTGGCTGGAGGGCAGCGTTTCAATGAGTAGTTTACAGTTTCACTTTCTGCAGACACTTGAACATAGGACCGATGTATCTGTGACAAGCACATCCCTTGGTGGGAAGCTCCAGAGGAGCAGGGAGCACCCTGGGTGCCAGCCAGCCCCCCAAGCCCCCCGCCATGGTGGGCAGAGCATGCTCGGGTCACCCCCAGGGTCCCCACGCTTTCCCCCTGTGGCTCGCTCTCCAGGTGTCAGCCCCAGGTGAGGGCTGGCTCGTGCCAGTGGTGGCCCTCATGGAGGGGGATCCCTAGCACTTCTTGGACCCTCCAGCCTCCCTGGTGTAGCCCCGCTCCCCCTCCTCTTCTTCCAGCCTGTCCCGGTCCCCTGGGGGTCAGAAACCTTTGGATCTGTGGCTCGGAACCCCCTTGCTGAGGGTGGCCCTCTGCTCGCTCTCCTGGAGCAAAAGGGGTGATGGTTTGATGTGCTGGCCCTTCTCAAACCCTGTGTTGTCCCAACCTCAGCCTTCTGTTTCCCAAAACTAGAAAGTGTGTGCAACCTTCTTCAGCTGCATTTATCGTAGAGACAAACTTAAAACGACTCATCACAGACCATGTATCACTTGGGAGGAAAATCTTGTTAATATGGCCCCGCTGTACATGATCCATCTTCTGTCGATAGTACATAATCTTTGACCCATGTGCTAGGATCATCATCACATATAAAAGGAAAAGAGAAAAATGTAAAATACTTGAATGAGAGCTTGTATTATAACATTAATATTATTCAGAGTATCTGCTTTCTAGGCTGATGTGATTCATTATTCTAGTAATGCTTTAGTCCTTTGTAATTTGTGGTAATTATGCTTTTTCCTTTTTAATACAAAAAAAAATGTATAAAAATAAAAACTTCAAAAGGCAATGCAGCCTGGGTTTTCTGTTTTGCTGACTTGCCCTCCCTGGGGGGGTCCGTGGGTGGATGAGTGGGTTCATCCCTCTGCAGTTGTAAATGGGGGAAGAGATTTGGCTTCCCTGGGTAGAGCTGGGCTTGACAGCAGGTAAGTACCACAGGTCAGCCCTGCGTGTCCTCTCCTCAGAGGAGAGGACGTGGGTCTAGTGATGGTGAGAGGTAGGTGGCACTTTTGTCCCAGGCGCCCAGACAGGATTGAGACTTAAAAAGATTGTGGAGGAAATTCATGGTGTGTCTCGATGGGTTGTGTAGGCATTTTAGGGGCGTGCATAAAAGGTACCCGTGATTTTGTTGGGCCCTTTCTTAAGGGGTTTCACTTATCACACAGCTCAGGACAGCAGTGACTCTTCTTTCCCTGGAAGGTCTCTTTTTCTGTAGTTTATCTTTGTCCTGAGCTGCTTGTGTTGGTTTGTGCCTCCTGTTGGTGTGTGGTGAGATGAGGCAGGAGGGGGTGATGTACCAGGGCTTCTGCCACGTGGAACATCAGCTCAGCTCTGTCCCTGGCCTGTGACGGGGAAACTTGCTTTGTGTTTGTGAAGATGAGTTTGTGGAGCAGGGATGAGGACGTGAGGGCCCTTAATACAGACCCGTAGTGACTTCTCATGTGAAGAAAAACTGCTGGGGGGATCAGGCTGCTGTTGTGTGTGTGGGGTGTTTCCAAGCTCTGGCCCCACAGACTTCCTGTGGGTTTGCATCCTGTATCCCAGGTGTTGTGAGTCTCAGAAAAACAGGGTTTAATTCCTATCACATGTAGATGTAGTGATCTTGCTGATGTTTCTACAGAATGTTGCTTGAAAGAGGCCAAAGCGTGGCCTGTGAAAACTGAAAGTGTTTTAAAACCTTAATAATGAGAATTCCTCAAAGCTATGTGACCCAGAACGAGTTTGCCTTACACAGGCAGCCAGAACCAAGGAACAGTGCAAGTAATTGAGGAAAAAATGCTTCTAGACTTTGTTTAAAAATAGCTTTCTAGAGCAGTTGTGCCTTAGGTAGAAAATAACAGGCAGCAAAAGTGCAGTCATTTCAAGTAGCACGTTTAAAGTTTGGCTTTGGGTTTCGTTACGCGTGAACAATAACTTCTTTCCCAATTAAAATACTATTTGGCTTAAATAATGGTGGCTGGGCTGTAAGACCAGCAGGCTGCTGGGCTCACTCTGCCCGCTTGGGTGTCTCGGGGATGCTCTCCGAGAGCGGCGTGAGGCTGAGGAGGACCCTGTGTCTCTCGTAGGCTTTGGTTTGTCTGAATGCTCTGTCTGTTCCGTGCAGGTAATCCAGCACCCCCAGGACTCCGTAGCACTGGTTGAACCTGGAAACCAAATGGAGATTGAACATCACTGAAAGTGATCACTGAGGTTGTTTCACCCTTCCTATCTCCATCTCCTTTCAGAGTCCTAATAACCCATCTATGATTCCTGCCACTACATCAATCTCTCTTGCATCCCGAGCAAAGGCTGGGTGAAATTTCTCCTCCAACTTCCCTCTCTGGTGCCATCGTGGCTCAAAAATGGTGGCACTGGACAACAGGCATCTCTCTGCGGAGCAGCTGGATAGTCAGGTTGCTGTGTCGTGCCTGTTCCTGAGACCTTGCTGCTCTGGGACACGGAGCTGTCGTGCTTCCAGCACAGGGACACCAACAGAGCTGTTCCTCCTGGAGAGTGTTCTGGCTCTGCAGGGATCCATGTCCTGACATTGGCCGAGCTCCAGAGGAAAGCAGTGGCAATGAGAGCTGGAACCATGGTTTGGATGTTGCCCAGCGTTTGGTGCATGGGCTGTTTCTGCAGGAGGGGCAAAGTGTTGGAGGGAGCATGTCTATGAATTTAGTGCACACCTGGGAGATGGTCAGCACTTGCTCCACTCCTGTGGTAGGTATCCCTGAAACTCTGCTCTCTCCAGTTTAGGAGGAGGCTGGGAATCTCTGCTGGGAAGGGTTAATTGTGGTTGTTTGGGCAAGGTGATATCTGACGGGTGTTACTCATCCCAGTGTAGGAGAGAGGGACAGACAGAGAAGCTCCCTGCAAATTTATTTCAGTTGTGTGTTTTGCCCTTGCTCTGTCTATTCTAGACCACATGAAGCATCTGCTGAACTTCTAGGAAGAGCTTTGCAGAGAACTGTCTCTGACCCTGTGCTTGTGCTGGGGGAAGTCCAGGAGATACCTGCTGCTTCTGACACTCTGCTTTCTTTCCTCCCAAGGAATTTTTGGAAACTTGAACCCCCCCAGCTTCAGCTGTGGTGTTCGTGCTTTGGAGAAAGTTTACAGGTCAGCTGGTGGAGGTGGGGAGATGGCAGTTGTGTGGGCAGTGAGTGGGCTGGAGTCCTCCCAAATCCTCATCTCTGTTGAACCACTTTGAGATCTGACAGCCTTCAGCCTGGGGAGGCTTCTCTGCTGGTACCCGAGTTAGGCAAACCCACTTGACCCTGGGAGAGGAGCTTTGCCCGTTGGCAGCACCAGGCAGGAGGGGAAGGGGAAGAGCTGAGCCGTGCCCAGACGTACTTGAGGTGGTGGAAGTCGTGGAACTCTGGCGACGGGAGGAGGGGCAGGTGGTAGCCACAGTGTGAAATGCTCGTCGTTATGAGAGCGAGGGAGAACCACGCTGCGATCGAAACGATGTGAGACCCCATGACCATGGGGCCAGTCATGACAGGCAGCGTGTTGGAGAGCTGGAAATGAGAAGCAAATTCTGCCTCGTTAATGGGCCCACAACAAGCAGACTCTCCTCTCGGAGCTGAATCGTTTCACCCGGGTGGTAAAATCACATCAGTTTTGCACAAACAGCGTAAAGGGAAGATCCCTCTGCAAACACCTTACTAAAATTACATAATCATCAAAGAAATAATAACTTACTCTGAGCTAACTGTGTTTTACTTGCTGCAAAACATAGTCACAGCCTAAGCTCGCAGTAGATGTGAGATCAAAGTTGGGGTGAGGGCAGCCTGGTCCCTGTAATTCACCCTGGAGTCGGAGGTCTCAATTCCAGCTTCACCTTGGAATAATGGTGAAGCTGCTCGTGGGGAACCTAACTGCCAAAGGGGGACACGTGCCGTGGAAGGCAGGGATGTGATGATCCCGGCTGTGTCACCTCGCTGTGTCCTACCAGTGGCACAAATGCCTGTCGCTGCCCACACCAAGGTCCCTGCACCAGCTGGGCTCAGCTGGAGTCTAAAACAAAGCATTGTCAGTTACGGAGCCTCACAGAGCTGGTGCTGCAGCCCAGGACCACTGTGAGCAGGAGATGGTGGGATCTGAGAAGTGGGATCTTCTGAAGGTGGGATGTTTGTGTGAGAAGTCTGGGCTGGAGCAGCACCAGGAGACGCTCCTGCAAACACTGATCCCAGCCACCTGCATCAAAATCTTGACAGAATCCTGAGTCTGTGCACTGTGTAAGTGTCACATCTGCTGAAGGCACCACCTGTGCTCAAGGAAGCACCTTTCAGTCATTTCCTTATCTGTTGGAGGCTCTTAAAGCTGATGGAATCCAGTATAAACAGGTATCACTACCCTTACGCAGCTTGGCCATGCTGCTCAGCTCCCTCTCCCTGAGAAGGAAGAGTCTAAGGGCACATTTGCTTTTCTTCTCTTACCACTCCTCCTCCTCCCATGGAAATCCTACTCCCAGTGACCATGGGAGGACCCACTTACTATGTGCTCTACTGGGTGAGCGTAAATGGAGACCACGCCGATGGGGGCTGTCCATTCGTGGTGCTTCTTGTGAATGTGCTTATACAGGAGCGGGAGGTGAACAAGCCTAAGTCGAGAAAACAGAGAAAGGTAGGTTTTGAGCTCTGTAAGAAGAGAACGTAGAGTAACTAACACAGGATTTGTGACGGGGACTTGCTCATGCCTCTTCTTTATTAAAGATTTTGGAGCAGTTGGGAATAAGAGTGTAGGACTCCAGGCTTCCCTCTCTCTCTTTAACTCGGAGTCCTCACCTAATGTATATGTCCACTGACTGATGTCAAACTGAAGGCCAGATAAATCCCATAAATCAAAGTCCCCGAATCACTGATTTGCTCAAACCTGGGAGTGCTTCTGAGGGGAAGATTCACTTTGTATTTTCACTGCTCACCTACTGGCAAGTAATAGAGGCAGAATTTTAGATTCTGTGGGTCCTTAACAACTTGGTTTTCATAGGGTTTTTTGTGTGCATTTATCCAAAAGGAAAACCTGCATAGTTGTGAATGCTGTGCTTGCTTCTTCCAGCCTTGAAGGCTTTTTTCTTCCTTGCTTTAGGCTTTTCCTTTAATGTTGATGTCAGTGCTTAGAGAGCCTGCAGTGCCAGGAGCCCAGTTTTGTAGGTGCCATACAAGTGAACAAGGGATCAGTCACGGACTTGTTAAGCTTTTTTCTTTCAATATAGTCAGTTGTCCTCTACTCTTTTTGAAGAATTTTGGGGTACAGATTTTATATGAAGCCAGCTGTTTTGGCTTTTTCTTAGCCTTTAAGCTGCTCCACCTTTGTAATTTTACCCATTTTAGCTCGCTAGAGTTACCAGCAGTATCGCAGCACCCAAAACTCCTGCTGTAGGGGTGGATTCTGACACCTGTGAGTCTTCCCATATAAATCCAAGAGTGGGGACTAGGACTACTGCTGTTGCAGGAGATGGGTGTAAGCCTAAAGGCATGGGGGGAAAACCACAGAGTCCTGTTCCTGTACTTACCTGTGTGTATAATAAAAGAGAATTTCCTCTATTATGGTGAAGATGCTTAGCTCCACAAGAAACCAGCGGAAGGTGGGTAATTCCTTGCTGAAGGTGTTACCCCACCATTTCATAATGGAGAACATGGGCACAAGCATGGGCAAGGAGATAAAGAACTGATTAAACAGCGCTACATAGATAGCTTGGCACAGTTTCTTTGTGTCCACCTGCAAAAGAGAAGTGAGGATTTGATGCTAAATCAGAAGCAACGTGGCTTTGAATTTTGAGGATAAAGAGCTTTAAGATTTCCAGGCTGTTCCTGTGTTAGTTTTGGGATCAACTTTTTAACAAGCAGTCATTCCAGATTTCATCAGTAGCCTAATTACAAGAACTGCCTTCCTCACTGCAGGGGATATACAAGACTCAGCTTGATTCCCCTTGAATCCTATCTGGGTGCAAGAGAAAGGCACAACAGGTTCTTCTCCCCAGTCCTGGCCTAAGAGACTGCAGGAAGTGTTTAGCCAGCAGCAGAGGTAGAGCAATAAATACTTACAGGATCATTCTTGCCCAGCTGAATGCGATAGCGAGTAATAAAAGCTGGCTTTCCTGTTACATCAGCCACCATAAGGATTCCATTGAAGCCCCAGAAAGCAAGGGTAGGCACCAGTGCAGCCCCTGTAAGGAAAGGGCAGAGATGTGGGAATAAATTGGGAGCTGTGGCTAAATCAGAAACAAAATACAGTGGTGTAGCACCCAGAGGACACTGTTGGGACCCAGATGTGCCAGGTCCATATCCCCTGCCCTGAGATGGAATATGGATAAGTTCTGACATCCAGGTAAGACCTAGGGAATGGGAAGGACGTTAGAGAAGACAAGTGTCTCATAACTTACAACTTGCTACAACTGAGGCTAAGAAAGAGCTTTTCTGGGAGGCTGGGAGGGTGTCTCTGTCATGGGTGGTTTTTAAATACAAGTAGGATAAGGTAGAATCAATCCCAGCTGTTCACCAGCTGTTAATCCAGACAGCAGAGTTTTATAGGTGCTACAGCATGAGTAAAATTCAAAAAAACCACTAATTTTACTTTAATTTTCAGCAATCAGTTCTACAGCGTCATTCATCTCTCACAGGAGCAAAGAATGTGTTTTCACAGGAGCAAGCAATGTTTTCACAGGGAAGCCATTTCGGCAGCAGCAGGAAGATCAAATATTGGATCTGTACAGGGGATCTAATGAAGAGCCAGTCCCAAGGTGGCACAGTCACACTGTATCAGCCGTGGCTGGCTTTGAAGCCTACGTATACTTTTTCATAGAATCCTCTAGGTTGGAAGGGACCTTAAAGATCATCTAGTCCAATCATCAACCTAACCCTGAGAAAAATTGCTAAACCGTATTCCGAAGGACTATGTCAACCTGTCTTTTGAACACCTCCAGGGATGGTGCCTGAACCACTTCCCTGGGCAGCCCATTCCAATGCCTGATAACTCTCTCCATGAAGAAATGTTTCCCAATATCCAATCTAAACCTCCCCTGGTGCAACTTGAGGCCATTGCCCCTTGTCCTGTCTCCTGTGACTTGGGAGACAAGACCAACCCCTGCCTCTCTACACCTGCCCTTCAGGTAGTTATAAAGCATGAGAAGGTCCCCCTTCAGCCTCCTCTTCCTCAGACTAAACAACCTCAGCTCCCTCAGCCTCTCCTCCTTACTGGACTTACTCTCCAGTAAGTGGGAGCATGAGTGACTTTGGGAAGGCACGTCCATGTCCCCCTTTTAGATGTAATAGATAGGTGGTTCCTCCTACAGCAGAGCTGTTAACACTTACCGAGGAGGAAGATTGTCCACTCGTTTCCCTCAAACAGGTAGTAGAACTCTAACCATCTTGTTTGGCAGAAATGGCCTAAGGTGTCCCAGATACTCTGCACGTTCCTGGGGGAATAAGTGTTCTTGGTTGCCCATCTTTTCAACATCTACTTTTTTCCCTCCCCACGGAAAAGTTTCTCCTCGAGCCCCTTTGTTTGAACAATCTTACCAAGAAACAGAGCTCATTAAGGCGGTGAATACAAGCAAGCCTGTTCCAAGGACGCAGGCAGAGATCTTCATGGCATGCCAGAGTGTCTTTTCCTGTGAGAAGCAACAAGAGTAAGCGTGTGCTGCTGTGTCCTACACCCGCATCCTTTGTATTTGAAATGCAGGAGGTAAAGGCAGTCCTATGGTGGCCTGTTTTGTTTCACAAACTCTCTAAAAAATGTAATCGCAAATCTGTTATGGGATATTGTGTGTAAATGAGGGAAGGGAGTACACACAGACCCATCTGCCATGCTTACAGAGACCTGAAGTGTCACTGAGATGGAATTTGTCTGGAATAACCAAAGGAGATAAAGGATTGCTGAGTTTTCCCTCTTTGTTTTTTATTTGGTGAGTTTCTTGGTACCTGGAAAACTATAATATAAGGAGCTTCTGGATAACTCAGAGCGGTAGGAAAAGAAGTTGGGTAAGGAATGCTGCTCTATCGCAGCACCTCCCTCCCTCCCTCAGTATTTTTTCCCTCCCAGGAAGCAATATGCTTTCTCCCCGCAGTAATCAAGAGCTGTTGTGCTCAGATGATCTGAAGTTTGTACTTTTTTACAGAGGTTTAACACAGGATATTACTTTTCCTTGCATAATTCACTTTGCTGTGCCTTTGGGCCGTCGCAGGTACTACTGGGTTCTAGTACTGAGAGTACAACTTGTCTAGTAGGTACCACCTGCCAACTCTATAGAACAGCTCCACAGCAACAAGGAGCTAAAATACTCAACTTCTTGAAAGTATAAAGTTCTCTAAATCCCTGCTCTCAGTCACAGAAATGTTATCTACTGAAAAATATTCCTGCGTACAGCATAAGGGCAGTTGTGATGTTCACATGACGTTTTATCACAGTAAGGATTTTAACTATACAAAACAACTGCACAAGTGTCAGAAAATTACCAGTGAGAGTTTCTGATTCCAGGAATAAGAATATTATAACAGCAGTGTTCAATATATTTCAGCATGTAAATATTCCAAACCAAGTTGTACAGCAAACACATGACAAGTGTCTAATAAACTATTTATCTCTTAGAGTAGCCCAAGTTGGAATCAGTTCTGGAATTTAGCAATCTTAGTTTGGATTTTCTTAGGTGAATATATTTATCTGCAGGATAAATGTTTTTAAAAAATTAATGCAATTCTAAACTAATATAGTGTAATTACTAGCTAGTGTCTTATTCATTACTCTGTCCTTCCTGTTTTTTAACTGTGTTGTTGTTTTGCTGCACAAACAGATCGGAGGAAAAATAGCATGATTCATAGTTGCTGTCCTGTCTCCTGTCTGAGAGGACAAACAAGAGGGACAGCTCACTAATAAATGTTGAATGCAGGTGTGTTTAGGGTAATGCAATATAGAGGAATCCTCTCTACATGGCTTTCAGTGCTTAAAGCTTCTTTAAGATTCTGTAACGGCTACAGAACATTAAACATCACTCAGGACTTGTCAGCAACATTTATCTGTCCCAGGACAGAACTTTGCTCATTAGCACTGAAACTTTCCTCATTAAAACAAACAACTCTTTCCTCCTATCACTTTTTTTTTTTTTTAAATCAAGTTAGCAACAGGAGAGGAAGTAATTTAAAGGACTCTTGCCCTACAGCTTGTTGTTTGTGAACCCTATGGGTCTATATTAGAAGCAACGCAATCAGTTGCCAGCGTTATCAGTGGGTGTTCTGAGCTACAAAGGCAAGGCTGGCGAAAATCATCTATTCCAGCTGCAGATATAGTGGGTGCTGGACTCTGAAGATTTGCTCTCTTAGCAGTTTCATACTTGCAATTGCATCCATGTTATGCCTCACGTACACTGATATGAGGTAAGACCTTCTTCATCTTTAGACCCTGGAAGACCATCTACGTATTCTTTAGAATATGTATATTCTATGAATATATGAATTTTCTAAAAAGTTTAGACCTTTTTAATAGAATCACACCTTATAAAACCCTCTTTCTCCTGGGATGAAGAAAGAGCATACCAAAGAAAACTCTGATGTCTTACAACAGTCAGGATTTTTAGTTGGACCAAACAGTATTTTAGAGTCTTCAGCATCTTCCAGCTGAAGGACTCAAAGAGTTTAAAGAACTAGTAACTCCTAATTCTCATCAGACCCTGCGTATGTCCTGCTTTGAGATAGGACAGAGAGCAGCTAAAGCTCAGTACTGAAGCTATTTTAAAAGCCCTTTGGCTAGAAACTGTCTTGTTTTGAGGCTATGTTCTTATTGCACGTGATGGAGTGATTATGTGAATGAATCCCACACAGTGTAATTACATGAGCTGTAGAAGCAGAGAAATTTACATAGAAAAAAAAATCTTGCTCATCAAGTTCAAGTGCTAACACCCTGTTTCTCTTCATGCCAACAGCTCCAGCAACCCTCATCCATGGATTGCTTGAGATCTTGCCCTTAAAGGGCTTGTTCAAGCTGGCAAATTTCTTAAGTGCAGAACTAGGTTGCTGCCTGCAAGGTAAAGAGACTGGGGCACATTGGCTGGGAAACACATTGTGAGGACCACTTTGAGATCTGGGCCCAGTTAGGTGGCATGCCTTCTGGTTATGGTGGAGTGTTGTGGTCTTTTACCACGCAAGCAAAGGTTAACAGGCCCATCACCACACGGTGCTGTAGCTGCAGTCCACTGGAAGGGAAAAAGTGCTGGGAAAATGTGGCTGTGATGAGCTCCTAGTTGTGCTAAAGGGATCAGAGTGTGGATCTTTCTGTCATTTTTCTTAGAAGATGATTCAACACATCCAGCTTTCCAAAGCACCTGCACAACACTTCCTTTAAAAGATGACCTTGAGTCTTTACCTGCTTCTGCTGCTCAGCCATGGTGGAATATCCAGAGTCTCTTTTCATCTGAAATAAGAGGTGATCTACATCAGTGAACCTTGTACAGCTGGAGAGTGGAAGAACACACTGCTGACAACAGCAAACCCCCTCAACTTCAAGCTCAGTTGCAAAACTGTAAAATATTCACTCTCTGTCCTGTCCTGCTCCTTCCTTCATGTTGGCCATGAGCTCTTGAGAAGAAACCCGCTCCTATTTCTTGACCAGTTAGTATTGTCCCAGAAGGACCAACAGGGATGCAAGAGTAGCAAAGAAAAATGGGAAAAGAGCCAAAATCAAAGCTTTAGGTTGGGGCACTGGTGTGTTGTGGCATGGTGGCTGCCCTTGATCTGTCCCATTGCGCTCAGTGGGATCTCCAGCACTTCACAGACTGCAACCAAATGATGATATGGGACAACCAAAAGAGCATGGGACATGGGCTCTTCCATAATGATGGCACACAGTTAAACTAACGAGAATGAAAACAAAAATATGACTACAGCAATGTGAGTTTGTGCCACAGAGGATGAATGCAGCAGAGCCCCACACAGCCCTCCCTCACCTGGCACAGGAACTCTTAAGTTACAGCATAAGAATATGGTAAGTGAGAAAATCATCTTTACTTCTAGTCCTGCTGTGGTCAATTTTGAGATTTAAAGTCCTAAATGGACAGGTGGCCACCTCATAATAAATCTCCTTGCATTTGGCTCTGCCTTGACTGTTTGTTGCTGGATTTGGTAAAAGAAAAAAATAATCAAATCCAACTTTTAAGTAGCTGCAGGGGCTTCACTGCTCTCCATGGCCATGGGAAGATTTCTGTATTTCAGGACGTGCTGTGGCTGTCCTAGGGATTACTGCATAGCTGTTTTTATAGTGCTGCCCTCTTAATATAAATTACAATTAGCAAAAGTGAACAAAACATTCTTTAAGATTTTCTTGGTTTCACCCGGTCTTAAAGAACAAACACATGAATTCTAATGCTGTGAAGGCCAGATTCCTGAGGACTGCAGAATTTTGCTTTTCATAGTCAGGAGAATATTCAAGCCCAGGCAAACTATGTTACCTCAGGTAACAAGGGAAAGTACAAAGGTAGAAAGGCACCTGTCTGAGGTACAAGGAAAAACAATTGGAAAATTACTCATGAGAAAGATGACGTTTTATTACCTTTATGATGCCAGCAAGCCTCTTGGGAGCGTTTCAGAAGGGAGGAATACGCTGCCAAAAAGAAGTCCCCACATTAGCCAGGAGATTAGACTTTAGCTTCAAAATGGTACCTTTCTGGGTACGTTCTTACAAACGCAACTCCAGTTTATTTACAAGCGTTCCCAGCTCTGGTTTCCCTGCGTTAACACATTAGTATGCAGGTCAAGGGGCACAAGACAAAAATTGGGCACTTTTTTCCTGCTTGGGTTCCTGCCTACTCATGGAAAGAAAAGGACAAGTCCGGTTCACCAAACTACATGTTTTAGTGAAAGAAGCTGATGTTAAATTGTTCTGAGAAGGAAAAAAAAAAATCAGGCAAAAAGTGATTTGAAACTTGAAGCCATGAGCCCAAACTCTCACCTCCCTATTTCACCACTAGGATTGTATATACTCCTATGGGAAATGCTAACTTTGGGTAGCAGCCTTAAAAAACAATAAACAAATTAACTTAGTCTCCCTTGGCCGAAAAAAGTGATGTAAGAGGTGTCCTAAGGTCTTATTGCTTAAAATAAGAACATGTTAAGGAAGTGACAGTTGGACTCCTCGTCTTTCCCCAGATGAAGACCTCCTCACTGTTAGGCCTTGTGAGCTACTATATTCTCTGAAAAATAATATAGTTGGACTCTAACTTATCTGCCGAAGAATACCTACATGTAGCAGTCACAAATAACCTCCTAGCCTGAGCAGAACAGCACAAATAACTTGCCACAGGACAAATTGCTCTTATCTTCATTTCCAAAAGACCTTCTGATCACAGTGATGCACTTTACGTTGTGTAACATGCACTATATGTCCATCTCATCACACAGGTCCTCTCAGGGCAGGTGTGCCCACTGTTTCCAGGAAAACACTGCTAATATTTGAAACATGTCAAGCTTGACTGACCCGCTCATTTTTGAGACTTTTCTCCATTCCAGCTCTCTTAGCAGGTTCTTCAGAGCCTTAAAGAGATGAGTTTTGAGTCTGCATGGAGGGAGATTCCACAGCTTGTCTGGGAAAACTGTTCCAGTGCTTGACTACCTTCATTGTAATTTCCTGCCCCCCTAGTATATAATCAGAATTCCCCTTGTTATAATTTACATCCTTTGCTGAGTCAAACCCTGCTGAATCTTTGCATGCAAAGAATTACAGATCACAGCACAATAGAAGATGTGACTCTGCTTTGAGGTTTTAGGAGCAGAAAAAGCCAGTGCTTGATTGAGTCTTGTATTCCGTGATCTTAGGAAAGAGTTACAATAATAATCCCATTCCTACCATAACCAAATTATAATAGAAGTCTTGCTTGGGCAAAAGCAAGTTCAAAACAGTACTAACCTGTCTGCTTACCCACTCTCTCCCCAAAATTTCAGTACACTGCCTTTCCTAAGTCATGTTTACAGGATAAAATGTTACATTATTTACATTAAAACAAGATAAATTTTGATGGATTATATTTTTCCCAACATCTTATTACCTATTTTTTTTTTTTGGTTGGGTAACATCTTTTCTGATTCAGAATACACCAAATACATTTAAAAAGCATTCGTGTAACCATGGTTCTTTCGGCAAACAAAAAAGCCATTCAACTGCTTGGCACTGATCTCATGTTGGCACGTTAACCAGCCCCAAATCAACCAGTGAAGATCTCAGCTGCCTGCAGCTATTTCCAAATACTAGCTAGAAATGGTGCTGTTAAAAAAAAAGTTCCTTTTCAGTTTTTTCAAACTATTTAACATAGAATTTGATCCAAACCAAATCCTCAGCCATAAAAGTAATTCTTTTTCCAAGCAGTCTCTTGATGTTAAAGGAGAAACATACACTAGTCAATTAAGAAGTCTAATACATTTTCTTTATTATTATTTCCATATACTTCATGATTTATCCAACAACTGTTCATTAAGTCACAGATCTATTTTCACTGAATTTTCCACTTCAGGTATCAGAAACAGCAACTTTGTCTGATTCATGTTCTAAAATGCTCAACATAATCTGAATATGGTTTTTAATATATCTGCCCTATTTTTTTACGTTTGTTTGAAAATTTTACATTATAATTTATGTCCCATCTCTGCTGTTCCCCTTACACTTCTGTGGCTCAGACTGTCCCAAGCTGCACAAGTGCCCGTTTCTCCTTGTATTGTACCCAAAATTGTACTGGGTGATATCCTTTTCTGACCCCAGCCAGCTGGTCCTGCTCCCGGCAGGTGTAGCTGAGTAACAGGGTCTGCCTGCTGTGATGGGCTGCCTGCCTACCACGGTTGCTTGGTTTTCCTTTTTCCTTCCTGCTTGAATCTTCTGGACCTTACTTCACTGGAATCCACCTTTACAGTGCACAGATTGTGGAAAACAACTGCAGCCGAGAGAAAAAAAGGCTCTGACTAGAGAAAGGAAAACGTAAGGGCAACTTACCTGCTCACCCGAAAAGCTGCATATCCGCCACGCTAGGTGGACAGGCACAGGACTAGACTTTGTGTTGGGTGGATGTCCTACTGTGCCAAGCACTGCACAGATCTCAAGTCCCTAGAAAAGCTTACAACCGCACTTTAAACAGACCCATGACATGGCCTTTTAATCATTTCCTCAGCGTTTCTCTCGTATCTTTTCAAGGTGCTACACCCCTGAGCTCTGGCTGCCCACTCTTTGCTCACCTCCTGCTGATGGTAGCCTAGGAGAGGTCCTTTGTGTCTATTCAGAGCCCCGAGTTCAACTCCTCACCTTTCACTACTGCTGTGGAAACTTTATGAGGGTTTAGGCAAAGGCGACGGGGGTGTGTTTCCAAGCAGGAGCTGGCTGTCCCCTCCCAGACAAGTCATGTGAAGCCAGCGCCGTGTCACTGTTAGCACTGGCAGGGTTCCCTGGGCATATGCACACGCTGTCACCCGGTTAAGCACTTGGAATACATCTCTGCAGGTAAGACTTTTTCATCCAGAGTTAATTGGCTGCATCTGAGAATAAAAAAAAAAACCACCACCTCCACCATAAGGATGAGTAGTTTTTGTCATTCGCTAATTCGTGTTTTGGGCATAAAGTAGCTAGTGCCAGCGCAACTGAATGGGTCAAAGGTGTGTTTGTTAAAAGCAGTAAGGGTTACTGCGGATTTTGGCAAAAAAACAGCAGTCCGGTTTTCATTGTTTTGCACTAAATCCCTAAGTCACACCAACACTCTTGCTACATAGCCTCTTCAACTAGTTACAGGTATTGGTTCCACCTGTAAGGACAAGATGCAAATAGGTTAGCATGTACTTGGGCTCAGTTGTCTTTAAATATGATGTTTACAGACCATAATTATGGGATTGCAGAGACCAAGATGCAATTTGCAGTATCTTTGGTCTTTATTATGTAAATGTGGCCCCAATCTATGTTACTTGCCTAATGTACGATGCCCTATTATGAATTATGCTCTGAGAACTGAGGGTGTTACTCACCATAACTTTCCAGATTTATTTTTCCACACAAGGAAAAAACAAAGAATATCACCTCTGCCTTGTATGGCCATCCACAGGGGAAGCAACACATGTTCCTGTGTGGTAAGGAACATCTCGAGCCAGCAGCAGCTGGAGCTGCAGGTCAGCAAGCACGAATAACATACCTACCGCTATACCTGTATTTTTACCAATTAACTTTTTTTTCTGGAAGAAAAGCGTTCCCAGAACTCACCTTCCAACCTCACTCTGTTTGTCCTGTTAGTGCTGTAAACATTCACTGTTGGTTCATTTCAGATTTCAGACTGTTACTGTTTTCATTGACACTTTCTCTTGACTAATCCTAACTATTCCCTCGTGGGGAAAGAGTTTGTAATTCTCAGCTCTTGCTACTAATTGTTATTTATCACAGACAGCAGACTCAAGAGGGAGGAATGCAATGCCTTCAAACTATTTACATTGTGTGCAGAGGGGGAAGGAGAAATTGTCATTTCAAGAGAGAAGTGCCAAACGAACAACGCCCTGAGCTGATCTTCATTTGGACTTGAATTTGCACTGGGAAGGATTGTTCATCCAACAGCCAAAAAGCGGGTGATAAGCCAGTGACTCGCACACACCTCAGTGTTTCTTTTTAACCGCTCTTCAATTCCGACAGAGGTTGCCTCTGAAATATTCACACCCAAGAGGAACAGACAGCTCAGCATATTAGTCATAAGGCTGTAAAGGTAATTTACCTTCTGCTGCACGTCTGTGTCAAGCAGGAATCGAAAAGCTGCTTCGATCTCTTGGTGTGTGCCCTGCACTTCGCCACAAACCCTCTGATGTTACTGCAATCTTTTTGCTGAGGCATGCAAGAAGTCTGTTTTTTTTTTTCTCAGCAGAAAGGCTTTTTTGATCAGACATTCATAAATAACTTCTCTTTGTTCGCTCCCCGCAGCTTTTTCTCACAGTCACTGTTTTGCTGTTTGAAAAAAAAACAAAAAAACCCCAAAAAACCACAAAAAAACCCCCCACCCAACAAAAAAAATTAGAAGGAGAAAAACTGAATTATCTTTCAGGATTGTACAAACTCACGCTGACAGCTCCTCTAATGTTGAAGAGGACACCTCATCATTAATTCCCTGCATTCCGAACTGTATTTCTAAGCACCTGCCAGGGCACACCTGTGCCACCACCCTGCGCTGCAGCAGTGCCCTTTGGGAACACCTGTGGAGCAATGGAAGGGTTAGGAAAACGTAAATGATGGCCTTGCCGTTATGGTTCAAACATGGTCAGCAGTAGTTGCAGCTTTGAACTCTCAATTCGTGTTTTAAGCTTTCCATAACAAAGTTTTCTACCGTTTGTGGTGCTGCGTCTAAGCTCTAAAGGAAACACACAACAGTTTCAACAGGGCACGGCCCAGGACAAGCAGCTCAAGCTGACGAATGTGAAAATGCTTTATTAGCCATGACTGAAAAAAACAAATTCTGATCTCCTTGAGCAAAATGTTTTTCCAGCTCTCACCACCAGTGCTTGTAAGCATCCTTGAATAGCTTTTTTTTAAAAAAACTACATGCAAACTGTTAAACACTACATTATCACAAGTGGTTATTTCCTGCAATATATTTTTTATTAAAGTAGCAAGGCACACATACTCTCGGTGTCTTGAGAAGATTCATCCTCCCTTTTTCCCTGGATTCAACGTATCTTCAAGCATTGGGTTTATAAGCAAGAAAAATACGTATTTTACTCTGAACTCTTTAGGAAAAAAATAATATTCTAATATTATATTTACAGAGTGCTCTAATCCAACCTGCTATATTTACCTGTTAACAATGGATGTTTTCATCCACAAAATCCCAAACTCAAGTGACCAACCGAAGAAAGGTGGTTACTTTCTGCCCATCTGGCATATTGCATAAGATCTAAATTGCGCAACACAAGAGACTGCAGAGCTGAGAAGGCAAAATGGTAACTACCTATCATCTAGGAAGATAAACTTTGAATCAAAATAACGATCAATAATGGAATGTCATAAGATGCTGACAGCACCAAGGTTGCTTGATAGAGAGCAGTGCCCGAGAAAAACCTCTTTTTTTTTTTTTTTTTTCCTATAAGTTATGTTCCTGCTGAGGTGTGAATATTAAACTTGGGACATTGAACTATGTCTGAAGTGTAAAAGATACCAAGATTTATTTTTCCGCATCCGTTCAGCAAAATGGTAGGCAAGTAGCTGAGATTCAGTGAAAGACTCCCAAACGGTGGGCAGATGATAACAATTCCGCAGCAGTACCAGAACCGCAGCATTTTATAGCAGAAGCAACCCTGTCCAGAAGGCTGGCAGTCTAAAAGGAAATATTATCTAAGCTTAATTATTAGTAGACAAGCTTCTAAATAAATTGCGTACCTACCATCAGTATCAGCCAGCAAAGCAAGTGTCGGTAGTGATGTTATAAAAGAAGTTTTATTATGCTGCTTTACCAGATACAAACGTAGGTTGCTAATGTAATTTAAATAGCATTTCTGGAGCAGGAGAAGCCAGCCTAAAGCTCCCAGACATAGTTGGTACTTGAATGACGACTTCTAAGTTTCTGCAGGAAGAGGGAGAACTTCCTCAACTAATGAGGTTGCTACACACTGCAACGCATGGCGATTAGAGATAGAGCAAGAGGGAATGGCTTCTAGCTACAGCAGGGTAGGTTTAAACATTGGGAAAGAGATTTTCACAGAAAGAGTAGTCAGACATTGGAGTAGGCTGCCCAGGGAGGTGGTTGAGTCACCATCCTTGGATGTGTTTAAGAGTTCTTTAGATGTCGTGTTGCAGGATATGGTGCAGGGAAGAACTTTGTAGACTAGGGTAGATGGTTGGAGTCGATGATTCTAAGGGTCTTGTTCAATCTAAATGATTCTATGAGCCACATGTGCCAGGGCACCAGTGATTTGCCCTCATGGCCTTGAAAAATACACCCTCATGCAGCTCTGCCACCCAGCACGCCCACGGCTGGGCTGCCCGGGAAAGGCCTCTGAGCCCTCAGGGAGACTCGGGCCTCACCACAGCCCAGGCCTTATGGAGGCTGTGCCCTGAGGGTCTCTGCTGAGGCCTGCTCGCCCCATGTCTGTAAGGCATCCTCCTTTGGGGATGCTCAGCCAGGGCCTGACACAGCCCTTGTCCCGGGGACCTGGGTACGGGGTTGCTGGCCACACCGGCATGGTGGAAGCCCAGCGTGGCTTGAAGGCCGCCTGGCCTCGGGGTCCCCGTTTCCTCAGGGAGAGGAAGGCACCGAACTCCCTCCTCCTCCCCTCCCTCCTTCGTCTGACTTTGGACCCGCCCGCCGCGCCCGGAGCGGGGAGTCCAGGCGAGCCCATTCACCGCACTGCGGGGGGGTGTGAGGAGAACACACGGGCACGAGGATGCCGCGGCGGGCTGTGTGCAGGCCCACTGCGGGCAGCACCCCGCGCCTGCGCGTTCCCCCTCCCCTCCGCGGGAGCGCGCGCGGTCGCCAGACAGGCGCGCGCAAGCAACGTTCGCTCCCCGCCCGTAACGCCCGCTCGCGCGCGCGACCCCCGCGGCTTTGCCATATCTCTCGCGAGAGTGTCGAGAGGCAACCCGGAAGTCCTGCCCCCTCCCCCCCCCCCCGCCTCCCTGAGGCCTCCATCGCGCCTGCGTGGAAGCGACCGGCCCCGGCCTGGCCCCGGCTTCCGGGCAGGTAGAGTGGGGGCGGGAGAGGCGATGGGGAGCGTCGGAACAGGCGAACGGCAGCGGAGGCGGCGGGGGGGAGCGGGGGAACGAGAACGGCCGGGCGGCACAGTGCCAGCGGCGGGCCCCGGCCTGGGCCGGCCCAGTGGCGCGCGAGCAGGTGGGGGCGGGTCGGCCCCGGGGGCGCTGAGGGGATGGCGGCCTCCCCCATGCTCCCCGACAGGGGTGGGCCGCGGCCGAGGGCGGCGGGAGGGGCCCTGAAGGCGCGGGGCTATTGTCGGCGGAGCGAGAGACACCTTCCCCCCCTCTCCTTGTGTTGGGCTGAGGGAGCCGGGACACCCCCAGACCGTGCTGGGCCAACCGGTGGCGGTTGCGGGGTCCCTGGGTGCCGGATCGCGCCGGGCCTGGCCGTTGGTGGGAGGGGGCAGGAAAGAGGGGTTCGTTTTGCCGGTGGTGTTGTAAGAAACGGTAGACGAGCGGTGAACCAGCGCTGAGGGGCAGAGCTGCGGGAACTGGCGTTACCATAAACTGAAGTTCAGTGTTTCCCGAATTACGTCAGAGCAGCTCGCGTCTATAAATGCAGTCTGTGAAGCGTTCTGCTGCTGTTTTTAAAAGCTGTGGCAATATTTGAAAAGTATTAAACGTGAGGGTTCCTCACTTTGCATCTTGTGCCCGAAGTTTCAGACCTTACTGCAGGAGAAAACAGACAGGGAGAATGACTTTTCGTAAATAGCCGGACTGTTAACTCTGCGTCTGCTCCTGTATCCTGAACAGATGCTCTAGATTTTCTTGTTCAGCATGTTTACAGGAAGTGATAAAATCAAGAAAAAAAAACTTGGTGTAAACTTTAAATGGGCTATTTGAATCTGCAAATGGAAGTGTGACTGACTCTGCGAGAGCGTTCATTCTTAATATGTAGATCTTCATATAAATTACTATTTATTTATCTGTTTAATGCAGCACACTGATAAGATCACACAGCTGACAGCAGTTCTACGCTGTCATCTGAATTCAGTGTCAGCTGTCTTTACTCTGGTCCCTGCAAGATGCCAGCAGCCCTTGCAGAGAACAGCCAGGTTATCTGTGAAGTATGGGCCAACAATCTGGAAGAAGAGATGAGAAAAATTCGAGAGATTGTTCTAAGTTACAGCTACATTGCAATGGTAAGTATTTTGTTCTTGACCTAATTGCTTTAGTCGGGCGGGTTTTTGGGGGAAGGGGAACAAGTTGTTTCTTGAGCATGGAATGGTTTTCCCCTGTCCCTATCCAAAGACCAGAAGCTGGAAGTTAAATACTGGAAAATTAGGAAGCTATTCAGTAGAAGCTTTCCAGAATTTAATACAAGTAATTGAGTATGATTGACTAAAAGATGAGGAAGAGAGAGACCACCTTAAAAACCTGAATTCATTTAATATTTACCTATTCAGCATGTATTAATTTATGCCACAGAAAACGAAACAGGTCAATGTACAACTGGGTTTAGATCCTCAGATTTCCACCAGTGTATTTGTCCTTTGAATGTTTCTCCCTTTGATTATGGAAGACGCTGTGGTGTTGTAGGACAAAAGACCTGCAAGTGGCAACTAGTCAGCTGGGCTGCCTCCTTTTTAAGGGAGTCGGATGTTGATTCTTACAGAAGAAAAATATTTTGGCTGTAGATATGATAATGTGTTGAGAAAGCTTTGTTTAAGATGACTGGAATCTCCCTCAGGTGGGAGGGATCTCTTCCTGCTTTTATAAGTCTGTATCAGCTTGGCAGGAGCCTGTTAGTTACATAAATAGCTCATTTTAGCTGTGATACTGTAAGTTATGACGACTTTGCTTGGGAACTCTAAACTTCAAGATATGATAAATCTTTAATAAAAGTGTGTCCTAAAAGAACCTGTCCCTGCAGAGTGTGTGGTATTTCAATGTAGGGAATATGACTTTTTTTTTTTTTTTTTACCATATGTCAATGGAAAATGCTTCTATTTGCTCTCATTGGGAGTGTGCTTTGGACCTGTTTTGGTGGCTCTGCTGAAAGAGTGGACACAAAAAGATCTTGGGCAAGGGAGGAATTTTGTCAGACACGCAGCACTGGATTCTTCGTGAAAGTTTTTTGTCTTTGCTGTAGTCAATATGTGACCTAGTCTGAGAGTAAAAATAGTCTAGAAGTTTGGGTTTCAGCAAAGATAGCATGCAACCACTGTCCAAGTGAAATGTTGTCTGTGCACTAGATGGTTGCTGTGCTGCTAAGGTCTTTTTTGATTGGCAGGAATGTTCATTATTGTAGGCATTGGCTGTTCTTCAAAAAAAGTGAAGGTTATCACGATCTGGACTATAGAGTGAAGATAGAGTACTAAATTTAACTTCAATTTAAAGCATGAAAGAACATTGAATAAATACATAAAAGTCCATTTTAGTAGATATAGGGGAAATGAGAGAGTTAGTCCTTTGTGAGAAAAAGAGGTTTAGCTCATACAATAGTGCACATTGGATGACTTTCTAAGTTTGGAGTTTTTTGAGTAAAACAAAACTGAAATAAATGACTAAATACAATAGTTAACAAACTGTAGGTTTTTTCAGCGTCTGACTTGTAGCAGTTTAAAACTAACTGAATATGGGAAAGGGGAAGAAGTAAGTGATTTTTACAGAAGAATTCACAGAATGAGGTACCGAGAACTGAACAGACTCTTAGAGTGGCTCTTATTAAACTAAGTGGTGAAATAAGGTTTTTCCCTTCTCTCCTAGGACACAGAGTTTCCTGGAGTTGTTGTAAGGCCAATTGGTGAATTCCGCAGTTCCATAGATTATCAGTATCAGCTCCTTCGGTGTAATGTTGACCTTCTGAAAATTATCCAGTTGGGCCTAACTTTCACAAACGAGAAAGGAGAATATCCTTCCGGCATCAACACGTGGCAGTTTAACTTCAAATTCAACCTGACGTGAGTCTCTTGAACTAGGGAATAATCACCTACTTTATTCTGCTGAAGTGATGCTTTCCTTTGTAAGTTCATCATCAGTGGCTGGTTCTGAGCAATAAAAACCCAGATTCTAACACAAATTATATGGGAACTTATTTTAGCATGACAGGAGTTTGCAGTATTTCTGGAAATCAAAGCCATGCTAAAATCCTAGGTTTAATACCCCTTCTCATTTTAAATAGCCTACCCCCAGTAACTGTATGTGCCTTAAACTTCTTTTCTGCAATAGTGTCATAGTCCTAAACTTTATACATTATATATATATATATATATGTATAAATATATACATCTTTCTGCTTAAAATACATGGATGTGCTGTTTTCAGGAAAAAGGAAAATGCTTCTTTACAGATCCACGCTGTAATATACACTGGGGTCTGAAAAAATGTTGGTGGGATCATCACACCTGTTCAGGAGGATGAATCTTGTTAAATGGAGTGTGGCAGTTGTTCTTGTCAGCTCCGTGCTGCAATATCCTGGATTGCAGTTGAAACAAGTTCCATTATCCCTTCCCCTGTAATTGTAAAGACAAACTCAGCATAATTACCAGTAGAGCTGGAAATAAAGAGAGAGTTTATCTGGCAGTATCAGACATTTATAGGAAATTAATCAGTATTTTTATGGAACTGTCATTGGAAAACATTACAGAAATTCATAGCTGGTATGTGCAAACCATACAGTTCTTGAATCCAAAAGTTGCAATATTTACTGACACAACTTTATGAGCCTCTTTAAAATACTAAAATCAGAGGGAAGTGGTTTTCACAGTGTGATCACTTCATTTGACTCAATTATCATACTTGGCATGAAGTTTGAT
Organism: Scolopax mira; assembly: GCA_004320125.1. Classification (NCBI taxonomy): domain Eukaryota; kingdom Metazoa; phylum Chordata; class Aves; order Charadriiformes; family Scolopacidae; genus Scolopax; species Scolopax mira. Next base: position 249,327 of record BJBW01006562.1, read on the forward strand.
CTGTGTGTTGTCATGTCCTTCCATTCACCCCACCCTTTAATGAAACAAACTGGTGTAGAAGTCAGGTTCCTGCTCATCAAGGGTATCATCACTCACCCCTGCCCACCTTCCTTAGACAAGCATTACGCAATTTTGTTTACTCCCAGAGATGGAACTGGAGATAATGATACAGTGGTATGTGCTGTGAAGTGAAAGAGAAAAATGTAGCCAGGAATGATGCTCAGTGCTTTAGAGTTGCGTGTCATTCTATGTGGGAGACCTCCCCTTTTCTCTGTGCTCCCATCTGTGGTACTTCCGTTCTTGCAGAAAAGAATGTTCATTTTGAAAAATGTCACTTGGTTCCATGGAGATGGATTCTTTGGAATTTGTACCAGCAATAGAGTTATTAGCTAATTATGATTGCAGAATAGCTTGTTACAGATGTAGGAGGCCGCAATTGTGGTATTAAAAGTGATTCAATTTGAATTTTCTAGAGAGACAAATGTGGAACCTAGAGAGAGCCTACTTGTCACTCCAGTTTTTCAAACGTAGTGTGGGGGGAATTTTTCTAAAATGAGCCTGACTTTGTTAGTACCTTGAGTGCAAAGCTGCTTTTCTCCTTCAGGGAGGACATGTACTCTCAGGATTCCATAGACCTCCTTGCCAGCTCTGGGCTGCAGTTCCAGAAGCACGAAGAAGAAGGGATCGATACCTTGCATTTTGCTGAGTTGCTTATGACATCTGGGGTCGTCCTTAGTGACAGTGTGAAATGGCTGTCCTTCCACAGGTAGGACTGAGATGGTCACTGATGCTGGGAAGTGAGCCATCTCTTTTTGGTTGAAATACTGCTGGTTTTGTCCATTGGGACTGACACAGATTTTAAGGAGAAGAATTAGCAGCTCTGCAGTTCTTAAAATAAGCTTAAAGATACAAGGGCCAAATTTAAGAAGGAAGGACACTTGGCACTTCATTTTGTACTAATACTTACTGTGATCTGAGTTTTGTGCATGTGTTGCTTGTAAATCTTTCTGAGTGCTGTAACACTGTTCCTCTATAGAAGAAGTTGTTGGTGAGTTGAAATGTGATTTCTGCACTTAGTAACTTGTATGCATTTTAAAGTTAAGTTTTTGTTTCTTTTTCTGGTGGTGGTGTTCTCAACTTCCATCTCTATTTATGTAGAGGAAGAAATCTATGTACTTGTCTGTCTTATATACTGTTTCAAGAAATGATTACAAAGCCTCTTGATACCATCACAAGTGAAAGGACTTGAGGGAGGAGGAGGTGGCAGCAACAGATACTTACAGGGTTTCCTGCTTTTCCATATTGCCCATAGCTACAGAAACTTGGAGTGTTGGGAAGAAAATTATATTCTTCCCAACGGCTTAGCTGTTCCGCAAGAGGTTAGCAGAGGCACCCAGGGAGCATTCAAAAGTTCTACATTGACATAAATGATCAGGATGAATTTTGGCTCTGATCCAGAGGAGTCCTATGAATGTCAGAAAATGTTGAGATTTGAAAGCTACACGTAAAAAAAGCTCTTGTGGAAAGTAAGATACAAGTACTGACTGAGTCAGTATTGGTGTTTCTGTATTATCTAGTCTCTGTGTTCTTGTTTTCAGTGGTTATGACTTTGGCTACATGGTGAAGCTGTTGACAGATTCCAGGTTGCCAGAAGAGGAACATGAATTTTTCCATATCTTGAACCTTTTCTTCCCATCTATCTATGATGTAAAGTACTTAATGAAGAGCTGCAAAAACCTTAAGGTACTTCTATCTCCCCAGAAAGCAAGTGATGAACAGGCATAAACATCATAAATGTACAATAAGACAAGTAACAGAACTGATGCATATATCAAATCTTAAAACCTTAAAAATATGTAAAAGCTAGGAGTCACACATAAGCACCTATGACTAATAGGTATCTAATCAATACCGCCTCCCTGGTTTGAGACTTACCAATATGTGTATTATATAGGGGACGTTGCCATAACCTTCTGGTTTGTGTCTCAGTAATTTCAAAAGCTAATTAGAATTCGTATCTTCCCTATGTGAGGTGGGGTATTTCTTCTTACATGAACTATTACATGACTTGAATGACTGGTAGACACTCAGAGGGTTGAAAGTAATTTATCTACTGAATCACAGCCTTGTTTGAGGAAAGGGAGGGAAAGGTCCAGCATTTGTAAGCTCTGTACCCACAGTCATCTCAAGTATCTGCCACAGGAAGGCAAGGTACCTAAATTTGAGAAGAGTTCAACAATATTTACCACTGTTTCACTCACAGCTGGGGGGTGTGTGTGTGTGTGGGGGGATACTGCTGGATTCATCCATGTTTGCATCATTTCATCCTAGTCAGTACTTGCTCTCACGTTTTGGAGAAGTGTGACAATTTTGGTAAGAAATACATCATCCAAAATAAAATTTGTTCTCTTTGCAGGGTGGCCTTCAAGAAGTGGCCGATCAGCTGGATTTGCAGCGAATTGGACGACAGCACCAGGCAGGATCAGACTCTCTTCTCACGGGAATGGCATTCTTCAGAATGAAAGAGGTACTGCTCTATTCTTTATGGTTCTTCTTTCTCCAGGTCCTATCCATAAATGTCACCATGCACAACATGTTTTTGTTTGTTTTGGGATTTGGTTTTTTTTTAAGCCTTGTGGCCTTCACGCTTCAAACTGTCAACAACAGGAGTTGTTGATATTGGCACAGACTTCTATTTACTCCTCTTTCATGTGTTTATTTTGTGTGCTGCATCATAGAGGTGACTGACTTCAAATGAGCTATTTTTTGAGTCATGGGGTGACTTCTCATTTAGAGGCACAATTAAACAATACCTGTTTCTTCACTTTTTTTTTTTTTTTAATCTGCAGTTGTTTTTTGAGGATACAATTGATGATGCAAAGTATTGTGGGCGGTTGTATGGCCTTGGCACAGGAGTGGCTCAGAAACAAAATGAAGATGTGGACTCGGCCCAGGAGAAAATGAGCATTTTGGCTATTATCAACAACATGCAGCCGTGATAAGCGGCACCCCTCAGCAGAACATGGTTACCATATTGGCAGCTGCTGTCCTCAACCATTTTCCCCTAATAGTGTCTCAAACAACAGGCATCTACAGTACACAGCCTGCAGAAGGCCTGCAGTTTCACTGAAGAGCTGCATCTTCATTTGAAACCCAGGAGAAGAGTTGACTGAATTCCTAATGCCAGCATTTGTGGTTTGCCATCTTTTTAATACCAAGGGCAAAAGACAGAACTTAACTGTGTATACCTCTGGTTTTTTTCCTCTTTATACTGTACAGAGTCTGCAAGGAAGACTTAATGGTAGAATATTCAGTAGAGCTAAGGGTCTGAAAATCCAGTGAAAATGGACACAGACATGCACACAAATTTGTAAATTGTGCTTTATAAAGCTTATTTTAAAACTTCTGCATGTTGTGAGGGTGACTGCTTCACCTCATGTTTTGCTTATTTTATCTTTGTGTAGTCTGTGGAAATCGCTCCCTTTGATCACTGCAGAGGTTTGGGAATGGATGACATTAAAAATGATCCTTGCAGCTAAAAATATTAAGAGATTTGCTTTAACAACAGTGGGAATGGATATTACTGGTGCTGATTTGATCAGCTCTCCATAGTTTCTAATTCTGCACGGTACAGGTTTGACTCATGCTGAGCCTCAGCTTAGTTCTTATGGGTATTAAACTGTTCTGGAAATAGATTGAGAGCCTTTGCTTGAGGAACTCTTGACAGGGGATTGGACCACTATTCTTCACTTCAGTCATCTTCAGTTTAACCTACAAATGTTATTCTTCTCATTGCAACACAAGTAGTTCAGCAGATGGATAAGTATTTGTTCCTTTTTTTCAGCCCCTAATTTTACTGTATGCTTGACAATGAAACAGCTCCATTTCTCTTCATTATAAACATCTGAGAAATAGTTAAAGGATGGAAGAACAACTTGGGATTCTCACTTTTAAAAAAAGAGCTATTCTATAACATCTTTTTCCCAACAGCTCCATAATGACATTTCTTAAAAAACAAAACAAGAAACCCAAGCCATGGGTTTGGACATGGCAAACTTAAAATTTTAAGACTTGCATTTTAAACACCCTTAAACAATCCATTATTAGGAGTTGAGGTTTAGAGCTGGTATTTAAAATGCTTGTAAATACTACTTGTTTTTAATTTTTGTAAAATAAATTTTTTTAAACCAGGCCTCGTTTTGGATTTTCCATCAAGCACTAAAATTCCCAAAGTTCAGACTTTGGAATCTGAATTTGAGCAATACATGCTCTAAGGGAAGATGCTCAAGTTTCTTTTATTGTTGATGTGCTACTGGGGTAGTTCTTAGTAAAATCTGCTTTTGACCAGATTGTACAGTAGCTGATGAAAGTTGAGCTTAAAATCTGTTGGGGGACTTTTATTCTCTTTCTGCTAGATTCATCACTTAAAGTGAGTACCTATCCTGTGTGAAGTTTTCCTGCTTTATCTGAAATACAGAAGGGCTGTTTGGTTAAGCATTAGCTCCCCCTCCTGGTTTCAAGCACTTCTTGTACAGAATTCAGCAAGTTGTGGCAACAGTTTACCAGATTAACACCTCTACAGAAAGCTCTTCTTTCAGTATAACCCCAGGCTTTCACCTACTGCTCTTCAGGTTGTTCTGATGCTTCACTTACCTTGGAGCAGGAAATTTATATCCTGCAAATCTGTGTTTTGGCTGGAAGAATCTGAAACGGCTCCTAATCTAAAAACATCCATGCTTCCTACTTTTTATTCTTAAAACAATAATCATTATCGTACTTAAAAACTTTGTAAATTCATGACTCCCCTAATCCTACCATGAAGTTTTCTGCTGCATTTAAGAATGTGCTTCTAGAAATTACTAAGATAGCTCTCACATTCCTCAAGACTTTTGAGCCTTGTTCTTTTCTTATGAAGAGTTAATTTTTCTGTCAAGACAGGGAAAACCTTTAGGTTAAGATGTAAGACTTGTCAAAATATTGCATGTTTGAGACTGGAGAATCTAGGATTGCTTTTGGCATTTGTAGAAAAGCAGCTTTTCTAGAGAATGGCAGTACCTCAAATTTACCATCACTGTAGCAAAAAGCAGTTTGTTCAGCCAGATACTGCCAAAAGCTGGGACTATCACTTTTCTTGACCTAGAGAAATCCCTTGTCTCTTGCTAATCATGCTGGAATCCCTTTTATGTTGTACAGGTGGCTTCACCACACAAAGCTCAGTCATAGTACACACTTGTTTTATCTACCACGTTTGATGAATGTAGTATCATCTTTAACAAAACAAACAAACAAACCAGGCTTATTTTGGATGCATTTACCCTTAATTGGTAATGATTTATATCTATCAAATCAAATGCCAGTTCAGTGGCAGAAGACTTTATTTAAAGGAGGGAAAATAAACTCACAATGCTTTTAAGAACAATACCAGATTAGGGATCAGTTTGCTTACAGAAACCATTGTTTTTCCTGAGGGCAGCTGCTGTTCCTCCTCTGCTGAAAGACTGACAGCTGCTCAGAACTGCTTCTCTTACAAGTAAGTTCTGAGAGCTTTCACTGGCATAACTTCCAAGAAATCAAAAACAAACAACTATACAAAAATCCTGTATACAGGTTGAGGCCACAACCTACTGCTCTTCAATTTTCTAGTGCATGTCCCTTAGTAGTGATAGTTGATGCCCACAAGTAAGTCCATACATAAACCTGATTTTTTGGAGTTTTCAATAACCATGGCCATCCAAACATCACTTGAAGAAAGAACAGCCTCGGTGTTACGTAGCTGTAGGCAGCTCAAGGGGAGATGATCTGGTCTCAGAACGTCACGTCAAGAACCTCGTGCCAGCCTTTTTGTAAATGCCAGTGCTGCCGTGTTTCCTAAGGATATCCAATGCCTGTGCGTGTAGATGAGGAGGGCACTGGGATCCATGGTGGAGGAGCACAAGGCAGCACTCCAGCACATCAGGGAAGGGGAAGACCTGCAAGAAAAGGAGCACAAGGTAATGTCTACTCTTTCAATTGTAATTGCTCAGCTACAACCCATTCAGGCAGCCAGCTCTCTAAAGTATGCTTTACAGTATCTATGGAACAGTCAGTCATGAGGCAGATGTGTTTTTTCCTCCTCTTCCAGCGCATCAGCTCATGCTTAACAAAGTTTGCCCTATTTTGTACAATCACCATGATTACCTTTGTTATATTATAGGCTGGAGAACAGAGGGGATAAGATATGCTAGGAAACATCATTTTCAAAAATGTGATGTGTGGTTTCTACAGTTCCTAACCTATAAAGGTCATTTTATCCCTTAAGTTCCTGATTTCACTGTTTATCAGAACTAGTTTTGTAATTGTAAGTAGCAAAGGATTACTTTTTAAAATCCATGGGAATCATTCGTACAGAGTATCCCACTGAGTTCCCCCGTGCTTTACCTGTACTCTCTCACTGCACAGAGAAAGTTATGCCTGAAACAAAGATATCACCCTGACACCAGGTGCCATTTCTCTCTCAAAACTGCCACAGGATCACCAAGAAGTCACTGTTCCTTCCTTTCTGTATGAAAGAGACTCTGTGATGAGCCTCCCCTTACAGAAAGACACATTTTTCAGAACCGTAATGCCCCTTTTAAAAACTTACCTTTAAATTGTCTGGAAATTCTGCTAGTTTCTGCTTCGCTTTTAGAAGCTGCTTCGTTAGCTCAGGGAGTGTAATTGGTTCCTTTACTTCATCTTTACTGTCAAGAAAAGAGCAGGTGTCATGAGTAACTGTTTTGCTTAAGTGACTGCATGGGCTCCCTCCTGTACAGGGAGCACAGGAGGGAGTTGGGCAATTGTTAACAAGCTCTTGCTCAGTTTTGCCAAAGGGCCAAAGAGACAGAGCTCTTAGATCACGCTTGTCCTTTTCATCATCCTCCCCCTTTTCAAGCTGCCCTGTTTGTTCACTGTACCACCCCCCTGTGTATCAGGAAGTTATTCAGCTGTAGTAAGTTTATGCACATGATAGTTCAGCCCCAGGGAAACACAAGGCTTTTGAACTTTATATCGAAGTGTCCCTGGGTGACAAGCTTGAGATTAGAGGCAAAACCAAGACATTTGCTGCACAAACACACACACAAAAAGCAATGGTTTTCAATCCATTTGCTCATGTTCTAAAGCTTACCAGTTCATCTGCTTGCTGTCAGAGCACGGTTTGTCTGATTCAGTCTCTGAATTCTGCTGCAGGCTGCTTTCCTGGGTGCTTTCATTTGTGTTTTCCTGGAGATTGTTCCTCTGCTGCTGATGCTGGCGGATCATATCTGCTAAAATCTGCTGGACCTCAGCTATATCTCTCTGGGTGTTCTGTAGAGCAGCAATCTCTTCTGAAAGCAGCACTTTGCAGCCATTCAGTTTTGTCTGGCTGTCTACCACAGCAACCGAGCTAGTTCTTGAGTCACTTTCTGTCTCACACCTACGAGTTTCACTTGTATTGCAGAGCTTTTCATCCATCTCAACTGCAGTTTGCTCAGAAGTTTCTTCAGAGGAAGACTGACCTGAAATGTAATTCTTCTCCAGAGCTGTTTGCTCACTGGAACACGGCACTGGATCCACAACAGCCTTTTGCAAGCCGAGGGAGTCTGGGGGTGGGTTCCACCACAGCTCATACAGCAGTCCGTAAGCCACAAAGCTTTCTAAACTTTTGCAAGCATCCATGCTCTGAGAATTTGTGCTGTCCAGTTTGTGTCTCAGGTTATCACAGCCTAATAATGACAAAAAAAAAAAGGATTACAAATAGTTCACAGAGATTTCCAAAGAAAAAGACCAGATCTGGTAAATGAAGGGCTACCCTGGAGACGCAAACCAGAGATTTTCTGAGATTCTGGGCAGTGGTGCAGAAAGCAGAAAAACAAAGGCAAACATCTTTGGCATCTTTTTTAAACACAATATTCTGTTGTGCAGCCTGAGACTGCATCTTCTCATTATCTACAGCAAACTTCCCTGGTCCTGAGCAGCACATCAAGATATTCACATGATCAAGAGCCGCAAAATAAAAGCACTGTGTACTCTGCAGAGAATGAAGGGAAGGGCCAGTTGGAGTTATTTGGAATTGAGATGAACACAGCTTTCCAGTGACTCCAGAGTTTGCTCAGGTTCTTACATCACCCATACCAGCTGCTGAGCTTCCTTACAGTCAGGAATTTTGATCGCTCTTTAAACGGCCCTTGCACTAGCGAAACCAGAGTCTTCCATATATATATAGGTATGTCTTGCTCCTTCCAAACATTATTAAGCCTAGTAATATTAATTTCTACACAGCTGTGATTACAAGGAAGGTGCCCCTATCTGTCAGTGCCAGGAGATACCCAAGAAGATACTTACCTTCAGGAAGGATGATACTGCAAATCTCTTGCATCAGAGTGAAATTACCAGCATCATAACTGCGGGTTACAGCTCCAAGAATACTTTTCACTGCCTCATCCCAGGTAGCAGTCTGATAGCTCAGGGCTGCAAGGGTCAGGTCATGGGAGATGTGGAAAAGCACCTACAGGAAGCACCAGAGAACATGAGTTTTACTCCAACATATGAATTACTCACAGCTTATGATCATTGTGGAGATCCCAGAAGCACATGACTTCACCAAAACAGTGCAATTTACATAGTCTCCTTTGTGCAGGAGATGGAGCACTTGTACATTACCTATAGCTGTAAAATCAGCAGCTGTGCACATGTGTCTCACTAAACAGATGAGAAGCAGGAGCACACCAAAGGGCAGTGACTCACTGCACTCAGAGAGAAGAGCTGCAGGATCACCTGTCTATGAACACACCTTCTGAGCTCCAGGATATTTTTACAAGCAGCCCTGCCTCTCGTAACAGTTCCACACAAACCCTTGAAATCCCTGCTGAGACTACTCAGCTGTGCCAATCGCTCTCATCCAGCACCTCTCCATGATCTCAGTGCTCATCACTGGTGCTGTCTATTGCTTCTTACCCTGCACATAAATGCAGAAACAAACTGGTGGCTACACAAGTGGTCCCAGCTCCCAGACTATAACCTCATCCTGGGTGCACACACCAATCCTTTGGGAATGGCTGGCACAACACCACAAAATGGCTGCATTTCACTGTGTATGCCATAGTAAGATGTAGAGCATAAACAGATCTACATCCATTTACCTGCTTTGGGTGTGCATTGCTGGTAGAAGGAGGATGTTCAATACTGCGCAGCTGCTCCTGTGCACATGTGGCTTGTTCAGTGGTGTCCATGCCTAATTCTTTCTGCCACACTTGTATCACCATATCAAAAAATGAGGCCCCTCTCTTCAGCTCACAGCTGTGATAACAGGGGGGCACGGGGCTCTTTCGGTCACAGGGATTTCTTTCACTAAGGCACTTGCAAAGCAGTTCGTTAAGGCAGAAAACAAGTCTTTGTCCCTTTAACAAGAAAAAAAAAAAAGAGCACTGAGCTGCTTCTGTAAGACAAACAATCCCTTACTGATCACAGCAGGTAGACAAATTCAAAAACATCATGGCTAGTAGCAGCTTGCTTGTGACACTGTTTCACAACTGCATCTACAAGAGAACAATGCTGATACAGACTCTCAGGTCAGAAGGAAACCTCAGAACAAGCTAAGCCAGCCTTCTGCTGCTCACCCAGTCTGCATGAAAATGAACTTCTGGATTAAGCCTGCAGCAGATGGACTTACAGTTAACTCATTTGTTCCTTTAACATAAACAGTGAACAATATCCTTCACTTCTTTCTTCTTATGATCAGTATCACATACTTAAAACAAATAATCCCACTTTTCTCAACTACCCATAATATAACTAACAAGCACAGAGCCTATGTTCCTCCCCACCACGGGCCCTTTCCCTCTGCAAAGGCAGATGCTTTTTCATAGGGTCATTGCAATACATTTCTAGAGGCAAAACCAGCTCATAGGTCTACCCGTGGACTGTTAACATAGGGGAAGTGGTGCCAAGTTAACCTGAAGAGAGACAACACTAAAGAAAACAGAAAGGAAACAACCAGACTCACAAATAAAGTTTTATGTTGCTGAAGGACTTCCTGAGCTCCCACCCAGTTCCTGGACAACAGCAGGTCTTGGGCACATCGGAAAGACAAATTTGCTGACAACTCCTCCTCTCCAGATATCAGTGCAAGCTCTGCGGCAGTTTTAAGGGATGCCACATCCCCTTTTTTTGCCAACACCTTAACTGCATCATAGGGTGAGGAGGCCCCCAAGTAACTGAAAAAAGATAAAAAGCAAATTGACTTGATTGGTACTAAAATACCATTTTCAAATTGTAATGCAACACAAAAGCACAGACATACGAATGGAGAGAAACCTGTGTTTTCCACAGGTTCTCAGAGCTCTCATCACTTTGCTTTACCAAAGTTTACTATGGATGTTTGGCACATGATCTGGTGCAAAGCTACAAAGGGAAAGTTACACAGCCCTAACTGAATCTGGTGATTTCTGGACTGAAACCTCTGGTGCTGTGTATACCACACACAGCTTGGATGAGAAATGGAAATAAACACATTCAAGAGAGAGACGTTATATGTAGTAGTTTATCCCTACTGACATCTTGATTTCATCTGAATCCTTTTATCAACGTGAACACCCTCAAAAATGTCAGAACTGCAGTGAGCATCAAGCAAAGGACACTATTCCAGCCAAAATAATTCACGCGCCATTAGTAATTTTGGCAGTTACAAATTTGAAGCATTCTAGTTGGAGGAGGATAACCCAGTAATTAGGATATTAGCTAGGCCTCAAGAAACTCAGGATGAACAGCTCCACTGCACATTTCCAGTGGAAAGGTTGGAAACAACAGTCATTCTGTAGGAATCCTCAATTTTGTAGACATCCTGCTAGACTAGTTTTCAAAGATTTCCAGTCATATCTGTGGCAAGAGATGGCTCTACTGTGGTATGGCATTTGGACCTTCTGCTCTGAACTACCCTCTGGAGCTTGTAGAGGGAGCCTGGAGAGATTGGGCTCAGAATGCACCTTAGACAAGTAATGACCAGACAGACCAGTAAACGGATTTCAGCTGCTTCAAAACAAAGAACCGTCTGTGTTTCAGGCATGGAACCAATTCTGTCTTCTTCCCAGTAACACTCACCATTTGGCGGCCATGGAATAATGACCATCTTTCTCTAACAGAGCTGCCCAACTGGTGTAGAGATCCCTCAGAATTGGATCTTCTGGACGTAACCTGGCCTTAGCAATTACAATTGCTTCCCTAATGTGAAACCAGACAGAAAAGTTAATTGACCATGTACAAAAAGTGAACCAGAATGCCCAGTCTACACCACTGGACAACAAGAGCAAATCCTAAACATAAATATACAGCAACCTGTAAAAATGGTTCACTTTCAGGAGCTCGACAGCCTCATACACTTTATGGATGGATAGGAGATGGGAGGCAGCCTTCACATACTGCTCCTGAAAACACAGCTGCTTCGCAAAGGCTTCTACTGTCCAAACCCAGGCCTGGTATCCAACTGCAAAATAGAAAGCAAAAGAGAGGCAAGGTTTTAAAACTGGAAGAATTTCTGTGGGATGACATCATCACTGGTTTCTTCGACATGTAACTCTTCTCTGCTCCAGAGTAGTTTCTTAACAATGCTAATACAAAAATCACTGAGGCAATGAAACAGGGCAAAGCTAGGACTCAAACATGACCGTAGGACTTCACTACCTGTAAAATAACTTGGAAGCATATTTAAGCCAACAGCATGCCAAAAGGACTGCTGCACATTATAAAGTACCAACTTAGTGCTTGGAAGGATGGGCCTGCTCCTTCAAGAAGTCCCAAAGGAAACCCGCTCTATTCTACAAGTACCTAAGGGTACTTACATCCCTTACATCCAGGTCTTTGTCATAAGTAGGATATATTTTGTGTTTGATTTTTGTTATCAGAGAGTTAAAGACTCAACTTAATTCTTGTCTGAAACAATGATGAGTTTCCAACCCAGAAAAATCATAATGAGGCCACCCTTGGCAGCTAATTCCATCTGTGTGTGTGTTACTAGCACAAACATACCCATGGGGGACATTGCTACCAGCTGGTCTGTGAGCTCTCCCCTCTCGGCAGCTGCCTGGAGGACACCCTTCATATCTCCTTTCCACAACATGAGCTGCTGAAAAAGCTCTGGATGCCCATTCTCCAAGTGATGTTTTCCTGTTGGAAGCAAACACATTTCCTATCAGCATGACTGCAGTGGCACTATTTGCCCTAGTAAACTAACTTGGCAAAAGTGAGATTATTCAAGGTTAAGGTATTGCAAATTTGCATCTGGAAGATGTAAAAATGATTAGGGAAGAATGTCTTGTCTTCTTTTCACACAGACCTGCATTCTTAATCTTACACTTTAATCCACAGCAAAGAAAATTCAAGCGTTTATCCCAATTTGTTTTCTCCTTGAATGTAACAGTTACAGTGAACATAATGTCAAAGCAGATTCATTATTCCTCTTACCTTCCACATCAATCATCTTGTGCAGAGAAGCCCTGTCCATGAATAGCCCCAAGTGAACACGATCCTTGAGGTCAGGGGGCACATCTTCACTATTATCTACACCATAAAAAAAATTTGCAGATGAATCATAGAACTTAGATATAAGTTTGATTAGAAGGATCATGTTTGTGTGGAACATTTACTCTGTATCAAGCATATATCAACACCTCCCTTTGTGTTCTCTAAGAAACTAGACTTTAAGAATACAAACATCTGCCACTTGTTTTTTTTTTCCTCCTGCCCGTATTATATATCTGAAGGTGAAAAGCACTTTGCACACAGGCAGCATCTCCACAACACCCGTCTCAAAACCTGTCTGGAGTGGCTACAGAGTGCAGAAACACTGCAAGAAGAATTAAGTAAGAGACCACAACTAGTCACACACTTTGATAAAGGTAAGGATTTAAAAAAAATAATGCTCACTGGTTAAACTCAAGTCCTTGGACACATGCTTCTGAATACTTAGCACCTACCCTCTAAGTATTTTAGCTTTAGACTGATACCTTTGGTTTTCAGACATGTAGCCAGCTTCAAACAGTCCTGATGCAATTCATCTTTTGATCTATGATCCATGAATGTGCTAAAGGGGAGAATAGAACGAGGCTTCCTCTTCTTCAAAGAGGCATCGGGAGCTGAAAAATCACACACATTTTAGCTACTGCTGCACTGTTCCAAGAGTCTCCTCCAGCAGAACTCTCCCAACATATTCCAAACGCCCTCCTCCTTACATAAGAAAACAAACAGATGCTCAAGTGCCATGTGCTTCTGTTGTGACAGCTCTGACTTTTTAATACTGGTCACTTTGTATATTATTCTGACCATATTGCCTGGGGTGAAACTAGCAACTAAAAGGCAATATCTAAGCCCACATTAAACAGCTACTCAGTTAACCTAACAATAAAGGTAAAAAAAAAGAAACAGAAACTTAAACCATTCAAAACCCTTTAAAAAGCACGCTCTTCTTTCTCTGGCACTTGATTGGTGTCACATTAGGAAGGGAAACTGCAGCCAAACAGAAGCCTAGAACTCAGCAGGATTGTTAAAAGTCCCCAAAACATACTAACTTGGTTTCTCTTTAGGTGGGTCCTTCCTCACAGGAGCGGTTTTCTGGGTCATTGGTGGCTTTGGCAAGCTGAATGAAGAATAATCATATGCAGATGAAGATGTATCCTTGGACACTGTCGAGTTAAGTGATAAAAAAGTGATAAAATGGAAAAACAATACATGGAAAAGCCCATAGCAGAATACTTGACATATTCATATTCTATTACACTGATTTTGAAATATACAGAAAGCAAGCTTTGTTCTTTGGCACTAGAAATTAGTAGTTTTTTAGGGAAAGGAAATATTAAGAAGACATTACACAACGGTCAGAAAGCTAAGTAAGATTTCAATAGGCACTAACAAAGGTCTACCAGTGATATAAGATGTATCACCAGAAGGTGACACCGATCAAAAATACCACTGTTTCAAGCCAAGTGTTGTATATTAGGCCAGAATCTTAATACTAAAGACAGTTAGCCTTAAACTAGTTTAGAAAATTATGAAAGGTATTCCTAAACTGCATTTCATTCAAGTGGACTATTTCAGTAAAACGATATTATGATAAAATCTGCATGAGAATATTAAACTTGGTGACGTGCTGAGCAGTCTGGGAACCATTGAACTAAAATGATTTGATTATTACCAGTCATGGAGACTTTATCAGGTAACTCTGCCTCCTGAGCTTCTTTTTCTCCTTCGTGGTCTGATACTCCATTTTCCTCCAGCAGCGTTTCCTTCACGCTCTCATCTCCATTCATGGCATCACTTAGATCCTGCTTGCCTGAATTCTTTCCTATGGGCTTTTTTTTCTTCTTGGTTTTGACTTTTGGTTGCATACTTCTTTTTTTTTCTAGTTCTATACTCTTTTTGCCTGTAGAAGGTTGCAAAAGTTACCCTGATATTATCTGTAGACATTTTTAGTTTATTAGCTGTCTGTCTCTCAAGATAAACATTTAGTTTCCAAATACAACTCAATTTAAACCTAGATGCAGTTTATTCCTGAAGAGGGAGCAGGCATATTTGGAATTCAGCATATAAGAACTTATGCTGAATTTCTACGTGGCAACCCTCTATTTCCCAGCTCCAACATCATCTTCAGGAAATGATCTCCTGTTTGGATATACTTACCCTGAGGAGGCCGTGTATGCTCCTGCTTTGAGATCTGCCATTTGTGAACAGAAAAATCATCTGCTCCTGTATAAACAGAATCTGAATCCACTGGTGACCACTGGACACTCAGTAGCCGGCCCTGGTGCCCTCGGTAGTTGCAGAGTGGCTCCTCCTTCATAACATCCCATACCTTATAAACAAGAAAGAAATACAATTACTCAGGAAGTCTCCTCTTTCCCTAATACTCTGTATTTCCTTTTCAATTATTTGCATTTGCAGGACCTTCTCTTTAAGGGCATTTGCACAGGTATTTCAAATACTAACATACAAATGAAGAAAATTCAGGGCATCATTTGTTTGCAGCAATACATTTGCATAACATCTTTCTTTTTTAAGGATCAAAAAGTGCCAATATTAAAAAGATAATGTCTGGACTTACAAATCAACGCCTAAGTTACAAAAACATAGGGATACCTGCAATATCAGGTATCTAGAACCAGCAGAAGGTTACCAAGGTTGCTTTTGTTTACTCAGCTTGATTCTAAAAGACTGTAAAATGGATGATTTGAAACTAAAAGACACATCTAAAACACAGACACATCTCTGTGTGGCCGTGGTGTGATACCTGAGCAGTGCCATCATAGCAAGCAGATACGAGTCTTCCCTCATGGTGGGGGCTCCAAGAAAGACTTGTGATTTTAGCCGTGTGCCCAGCCAGAGTTCGAAAAGGCTCTGTTATTGTCAAAGGACCTTCTGAAGTGTTTTCTGAAAGGAAAAAAAAAAAAGGATCACGTATGGCCAGCAAGACAAACCGTGAATAAAACAAAACAAGGTGCCAAAAATTGGAGTATAATCTACAGACCATTACCTACGAGGCTCTTCAGATTATGCACATAAATAGTGGCATTGATTGAGCCTGAAGCTATCAAGTAACTCAGGTCTGGCTGGCTCCCGTGCTCGTGATGCCAACGAATAGCGTTAATCAGTTTATGATGTTGCTGGATAGTGCAGAGCAACTTCAAGTTTGGCGCCTGAAATATTTCAATTGACCTGAAATGCAAGAACCAAAGTGTAAGAATTCCAGTAGGCAGTGAAAATGGGTTTGTTTTTTTTTGTTACCCCGCATGAGCAGAAATACAGAACAAGAAACAGAATAACTAAGTTAGTTTTTCTTTCCTGGATTCAATTCAAATCCTTGTTTAGTAGAGACAGACTAACAGAGAGAAATCAGGGCAAGAAAAAGTACTTTTTCTTCACTACAATGGTTCTTATCAAGATAATCACAGATACCACCTTCACCTACAAGTGAAACATACCCATCTTCATTGCCAAGAGCCAAGAGTTTGCCATCTGGTTTCCAGCTGATCTCTGTACGTGCAGGTAGTTTGTGCTGGAGAGAGAAGACACAACTATTACCAAAAATTCTTGAATCTCCATCACATACGTTCAACAGAGAAAGAATGGGAAGCGGGCAGAGTTGTAATTAGTCTGCAAAATTAAAGTCACAAAAGGGTCCATTGCTTTTGTAACAGTGACATAAGCTGGAGCAATTAAGAAATATCGAATGAACTGATGCAAGAGCCAGTGATTATTTATATCAGTTCAGTGAAATGTCTCAAAGGAAGTTTGTCTGGATTCCAGCTGGACCTTGATCTCCTTATGCTCCTTGGGAAGGCCAGACATTGCAAGTGAACTCTATCATATTTCAGAAGAAAACAAAGTTTACTTGTAATTATTTCTGTTCTAATTCAGATGAATGCTACTTAAAATTTAAAATTTAGATGCCTAAAAAGGATCGTTTCATTGCCTGTGATGTTAGTCTCTTAACCTCCAGTAAGGCTTCTGCTGAAGGAAGAAGCCAGCTGATAAAAATCAATACAGTTTGAGTGACTTCAGTTGACTTATGCTGACTTAAAGCACCTGAAGATAGAACCCATGTCATCTATTTTGTACTCTCAACTAAGAAATGACTGATCATACTTAAGATGATGTTATGGTCAGTTACCACCAACCACTCTGCATGAGTTGCAGAGCAAACTGAAACAGACTCCTGCAAAATCATGATTGCCTTTACTGAAAAAATTATTCAAAAGAGAAAAAGTTAACATTTGAAAGAAGAGAACTGGAGCAGTTGAGGTAGTTAACCCATGTATGTCCACCATGTGATCTAACTGTGATTTTATTCAGGATATTACTTCAAGTATTTTTAGACTGGAGAGCTCTTTATGAACTAATTATTTTAAACAACCACACACAGCTTTAAAACCAGACTCTATACTTCAATTTAACTCTTCTGGTTAAGCAAATTACCCAGTAAAAAATTAAGTAACTGATGCCAGGAACAGATGTGCCATGTTGATATTGCCTGGGGCGGGGTGAGGAGGGAAAAGACCCTTTTTTCAGAGGCAAACACATAAACTGTTAAAATAGTTTGAGTCATTAAATGTCTCTGAAGTTCATCTGTAGAGACTGCAAGTTTCAAAGTTTTTGTTACAGATATATCATATGATGGCAAAATCAGAAACAACTACAAGGCCATAGGAACTACAACATGGTTAACACAAACCCATAAAAACCCTCAAAATCATACTCACTTTGATTGAATTAGTGTCTCGGATGACTTTGTTGATGTCATTTGCTTCTCCATTAAGCTTCCAGGGGTTGTGTTGAAAAACAATGCCTTCTCCAGCACAACTATACAGAGTTACAGAGGGCTGTTCACCTTCTCCTTCTATCCAACAGAGGAAAAAAAAAGCTAAACATACCATGTTCTTCACCAGTCTTTCCAGAAGCAATCACTCCCATATAGACCAAAACATTATTTTAAAAGACTATATACACACTTCAATTGCCTGTGACCTGGGAACAAGAAATTCTCACAATACAGTCCTGTGAAAGGACCTCTGGTTTCTACCAATAGAAGACTCACCAGAAGACAGAGGAGGAGTTGGAGGCCCCCAGGCTAACGCGTACACAGTCTTCTTGTGGTATGTACTGGAGATCTGAGGTGGCTTATTCTTAGTGCTGGGTGGGAAGATAAGGAAGCAGGGGCAGCCAGATTTCAGCAAAAGGAAAAAAAAAATAATTAAAAGGAACATATTTTCAGTGGTGAAAACAGACACTTCTTTAACTTTTTTTGTAAGACACTACTAAAAATATAATGAAACTGTCCTCATGACCTGCACCTGCATATTGCTCATCATTCCATGAACACGTCTTTCTGGATGAAGTGTTCCTTGACTGGTGTCCTCCCACAGATGATGTCTAGTCATGTAATTTGAGTTAATTACCTTAGGAGCTAATTTAATCCTAATCTTGTCTAACAGTAAAGATATACCTCAGGTAAGACCACACCACCTACACATGGTAACACACCAGCAGGATCTGACACTAATGAATTTCAAAGTTACTTTCTTACCTGCTGGAAAGGGTATCAAATATGCCAACTTTCCCATCATCTGTTCCAAAAGCCAAGCAGCCTTCTTTAGTTGGATGCCAGGATAACTGCAAGCAAAATAGAAAGAGATCCATAATGACACAAGCTATGGCCACTTTATTTCTAATAAAAGAAAGGAAAACATTGAAGCTGATGAGCAAGCACCATCCTTTATATCCACCCTTCCAACTACAGACACTCGATCACTCCACTTTGAATATCAAAGGCTTTCCAGCTTTTCCCTACCAGCTATTGTGGCATAAAATAAAAGGGACTAAAATACCATTTAATGTCTATAAAATAAAATAGAAATGGAAAATATGGTAGGATGATGAGAAAACTTTTGGTGTGACCAAGAATAACTCTTGTTTTACTGCTGCCATCAATTTTGCCAGCTGTAGCCTCTCACCAACTGCTGGTCAAACTCAAACTCAATACATCCACATTGGCTTTTGTGCATGTCAAACTTCCCAGAAGAGCAAAGGAAACCATGGATGAAGCAAGGTTTGTTGACAGATTCTAAAATGTACTGTATACCAAAAAAACCAAGTACAAAAGGAACAACTTGGCTTTATATATTTCCAGTTGGGAAAAGCTTTCTTCAGAGTGAAAGAAAAATACGGACTGACAAAGAGAAGAGACAAGGAGGGGGGAAAAAGGGGAATCAAAAGCACACTTACTGCTGTAACTTTGGACTTTATGCTTTGCCAGAAGGTTTTAACATCGTAAATATTGTTCATGGACAAGGTATTCCACACCCGGATCATGCTGTCTCCAACACCAATGGCAAGACAGCCTGTGTCCACAGGGGAGAAGGCAAGACTATACACAAATCCCCCAAGAGAAGGCATAGTCCAGCTACAATCCAGAGTTGACAGGTCCCAGCACTTCACCTGAAGAATATTTAAGGAACAAGGAATGGTTATATGTAGAGTGACTAATATGACAAGGAAAAACAAAGCATGAGGGAGATGAACAATCAAGGGGTTAAATTCAAGGCCTGACACAGAATGTGATCTGCACCCAGAGGATTACATGTCACAGCAGGGCTGCAATAGTTGGAATATTATAAAATGCTGGAATAAATACACATTAAAAGAAAATTTGTGGCCCTAAAAGGTGTAGCCACACTCAGTCAAACTGTATCAGTACAGCTATTTTTATAAACGGTTCTTACATCTCTGTCCATTGAAATGGAAAAAAGGAGCTCTTTGTCTTGATGCTTTACAGAACTCAGATTGAACACAATTCTGGAGTGATTTTGTCCTTCTGAAGATCCAAGAAGAGTCCACTTGCGTTTTCCAGATTGGGTCAAATCCCAGAGCAGCAATTCCCCTCTGCAAAATTTAAAGGGTGTACTTCACTGTTTGTTTCCAGATAATAATAGTGGCTAAATATAGACTATATTACATGTGCAGGAGTAGCACAGCCAGACACACATCCACTACATGTGCCACTACATAGATAAACACAACCACCACCCTACAAATACAAACCATATCCATAGTTAACCACACTGAAAACTGACATGTCGCTAATACTGGGAAGGAAAGGAGCGTCCAAGCTTCCCACCCAGTTCTTCCTTAGCTATTAATCTGCAGTTACTGGTGGGACCCAGGCTGGTGTGTGCTCGACTTACCCAAAAGAGCTAGATACAATTTCTGTGGGACGACCAGAAGGCCAGTGAAGAGTCAGCCAAATGCGTTCTTTAACAGCAGGATCAACGGCTCCACCTCTTCTCTTCGTGGGTGGCAACTTCAAAGTCATTACACCTACGGAAGGAAAAGGGATCACCTAGACCTAGTACATCAAAAGTCTCTGAAAGATAAAGAAGTCCTGAGAATCTGAAGCTTTAAGTATGTTCTCCATGCTTTAAACTATCAAGTTAGCAAATAAAGGCTACAGTTAGAGAAGAATTCTTTCACCACACTCTTATTGTTTATCTCACACTATCAATCTTACTTACTTCTGCCTCTAGTACAGCTCCATACTCGTACGGTCTGATCTTTGCTTCCTGAAGCCAAGTAACAACCTTTCTTCGTGGTGGTGTCTTGTGTCAGCTCCCCATTTGGAACTTTGCCTTCCTCTGAAGGAACTACCGAATACCATTGAAATCATGTTATTATGCTTCAAAATTCAAAGCTTTATAAAAATTAACTGAAAATATATTGATTTGTATCAAAACAGACTTTATTGAACTTACCAGTTGCTTTTGCTTAGCTACTGACTGACTTTCTATAAGGAATTCAAGGACATTTACATGAACTACAAACCACTTCACAAACTATTAATCACTTTTACATACCCTGGAGCTCCTCTTGCCAAGCAGATAACTTTTCTTCACCCAGCACAGGGCACCAGGCCAGACAATGTATCTCATCGTCATGGCCTCTCAGCCGATGAAGCACTTCTCTTTTCCTGCTGATATCGATGATAACCACCATTCCATCCTTGTAGCTACAAACAACAGATGTAAATTAATGAAGAAATCCTTGGATCCTTGTGGAATAGTATCTGAGTCAATTTCCAAACTCTCTACCAGGATCACTATCACTGTATTACAAAGAAACCAAATCACAAGCAGCAACGGGACTCCAGTATAGCACTGGGGTACTTGCAGCTGCCAGTTCAAGAAGCACAACCAGTATATTTGGCTTCAAGAATCACAGCAATTTCTTAGTAATACAGCCACAAGAGTGGATTTTATACAAGGAAAACATTTCCCTTTAACACAAAGGCAAATTGCTCTCATTCCTTCCCTCTTCTTGGGTTCGTTCCCCTTTTGAGAGATCAGTATCATCAAGTCTAAAGGGCTTTCATGTTCCTGCTCTGGTCAATATAGTCCTGGGTGTCTAAAGGACTGGAATTGCAGTGGTTGACAAAGGCCTGGAAAAACTGAAAAGAAAACTCTCTTCTGATGAAGTAACCTATGAAACAAAAACCAGTGAAGTCTAATTAAAAGATAAGTTTAAAAAATGTTCAGGGATGCAAACCAAACCTGGACCCTTACATTGCTATGGATTTCAATGTCTTTCAGGTCTACCAGATCTAAACATTATTTTTAAATTGCTGTATGCCAGAAGAAAAAACAGCCATCAAAATCTCTGAAAAATAACCTTACAAGTGTGTATCAAAACTTCACAATAAGGTTCTCACAGAAGAAGAATGGAAAGCAAAATGTAATGAATATTTACCCAATCGCCACCAGGTTTTCATGATGAGGAGAACAAGTGAGACAAAAAATTGTCCGAGGCTCTGGGAAGAACTGCTGGCTGTCACTTCTGTTGTGCCAGTAACAAACAATTACACCTTTTTCATCACCAGACACGATCAGATCTTTCACAAGCGGTGACCAGTGCAAGGCTGAGATTGCATTCTGAAGGAAAAGAATTGAATAGATTTAAAGCTGTTTTACCACCATCTAACACAGAAAAACAGGCAGAAGATAATCTGTGAGTGTTCCCCAGCATCAGCTGTGTTTGTTCAAAAGTGTTTCAGTTCTTCTGGGCTTTAGCACAATTGATATATTGGCCAATACAGTGTCCTGAGTGACAGTAACCATTCAAATGTTCTCAGTCTGTCCTCTGTGTGACAATAACTTGCTGAAAGTTATGGGACTGAGTGCATCTTCAGCAAGTTTGTGGACAATACCAAGTTGAGTGCTGCAGCTGACATTCCTGAGGGATGGGATGCCATCCAGAAGGATCTGACCAGGCTCGTGAAGAAGGCCTGTGTGAACCTCATGAGGTTCAACAAGACCAAGCGCAGAGTCTTGCATCCGGCCAAGACAACCCCCGGTATCAATACAGGCTGGGGGATGAAGGGACTGAGAGCAGCCCTCAGGAGAAGGATTTGGGGGTACTGCTGGATAAAAAGCTGGATATGAGCCAACCATGTGCACCCACAGCCCATAAAGTCAGCCGTATCCCGGGGTGCCTCAAGAGTGGCCAGCAAGTCAAAGCCCCTCTATTCCACCCTGGGGAAGAAACCACCTGGAATCCTGCGTCCACCTCTGGAAACCCTCAGCACATGAGAGACCTGCTGGAAACATCCAAGGTCAGGTTGGACAGGACTCCAAGCAACCTGATCAGAGGGGGGCTTGACTAGATGATCTTTAAAGGTCCCGACTTCCAACCCAAAGTACTCTGATTCTATGAAAACATTTGAAGGGAGCTGGGTTAAGCAGCAATGTGTATGTGCTGCCTCCTGGCTTACTGAGGCTCTGATGGTGACCAACAGCTCCTCCAGGTGATGTACCCACGCTGCAGCCCTGGGCCAGAGGGAAAACCTGGCCAGAAGCATTCAACGCTTTTAATTTCACCGGGTTTGGAACTCACCGTTGTTGAAGTAACACCACCCTGGCTTTGTGTGCAAAGCCCACTCCTACAAAAGCTACACTCCGCCGCCACCGGAGGAGCCCCTACCTGGTGCAGGCTGTACTCGGCCACCGCAGCCAGCGACTCCGTGTCCCAAATCTGGATGTTCCCGTCGTCGGAGCTGCTGGCGCAGAGCCTGCTCTGCCCCGGGCAGTGACAAAACGCGAACCCGGAGATCCTGTCCGTGTGCCCGATGAGTTCTCCTGCAGCGACACAAAGACACCGCGATGGGACCCCCGGTAAGCGCACGGCCCCTTCCCGAACCCACCCCCGCCATCCCCACGGGGCTCCCGCTGCCTCCCCGGCCCCTGGGACTCCCCTGCCTAAGCGGGCCGCCTGCGGAGGGGCGGCCCCACGGGGCCGGTGCGTCCCTATAAAAGTTCGGGGGAGGGAGCGAATGCCTCCGGCAGGCCCAGGGTCCCCGCAAGAGCGGGTAGTGCCGGTACCGTAAAACGTGGGTGCGCCGCCACCGCCGACATCCAACAGGCAGATGCGGTGCCTCGCCGCGAAGCCGAAGAGGCGGCCATCGCCGCTGGTGTCGCTGCAGCGGCTGCTGTACCAGTTGGGTGAGGCGGGCAGCACCCGCACCGCCGCCATCGCCCCGGGCCGCTCCTCTCCGCCCCGCGCTCCCCGCCAAGCCGCCGCGGGCGCTGCCGCCAAGCCCCGCGCACGCCGTCGCAAACCGCCGCAAACAACGCGCCTGGCTGCGCATGTGCCGACAGCGCCTGCCGTCAAGCGAGGCAGGAAAGATGGCGGCGCGGTGGGCAATTAGTGTGGGTAAGTCTGAGGGGATGGAGCGGAATGTTGGTCTTGGCAGTTTTCGGCTGCCTTTTCCTTGCTTATTGTGCCGCTTTCTTGCAGGTAGCGCCTGGGCGCGCAGTCTGATCGGTTGGGCGCGGCCGGAGAGGTGAGTTTGGCTCAGCCGCGGGCCTGGAGCAGGGCTGTCCATCAGGTACCCTGGGCAGTGGGGCTTGGGCCACCTCGCTCTTGGAGCTGGAGGCTCCCCGGGTCGTTGGCTCGGCCTTCTTGCTGGCTTTTTACCCTGCGCAGCCCCAGAATTGTGGGGAACAGGTTGCTCCATGTTTCTGCGGTGTCTTTTTGTGAATTTGGAGACTGCAGGTGTCTCTCTTTTTCTCCTGACCCTTTTCTGTCGGGCATCCAGATTTCCTCTAGCTTCGTGGCACAGGTCACTGTAACGTAGTATCTGTTGCTCCCTTCTGTGCCCTTCCTAGTCATTGCCTTTCTGTAGTTGCTGAACTTTCCCCTAAGTCTGGAGGAATGGCAAAGATCTGCTGGGGTAGTGTTGGTTACTGTTGGCTGTATCCCTGATTTCAGAAGAAAGACTGATGTAGATTCTCAGAGTGCAGAGCTTTAGTCTCTGCTAGAGCCTGTAGAGGTAAACTGCAGAGACCTGTGTCACTGAAGGAAGAAGAAATGGGCTTGTGTTTCCTGTGCTTTGCTTGATGCCTTGCAGTTGAACAGTTGTGTGCTAATTTTTTGTTTTATTTAGTTCTAGTCTGTATGTCTCCCACTTAGTCCTTATGCATGATTCTTCCTAGAAAGGTGCTCAGCTCTTTTCTTTCCTGTTCCCCTAACTTACTCTTGTTTGTTGCTTGTCACTGTTTTCTTTTGTTTACAGTGTCTTTGTGGCCTCTTTCTTTTCCTAAAGCTATGATAAATAGTTGCTCTTCACATGAGGTTGAATTATCTTAAGACAGAGGAAATGTGAGATTCCTTAATTTTTTGAATGTATAAATCTGTTCTGCTAATACTGGGAAGACATTTCTTAATTCAGTACTGCTTAATTTGTTAAATTTCAAATTAATATTCATTATATGCTTACCAAATATTTTTCTGTACTAATTGATGATATTTTGACTAGTGATGATTTCTCTTGATAAGTGAAATTTTTAAATATTAAGCAAATAAACCAATTTTGATAAATATCTGAAAAAATATTCTATAACATTTAAATGTGTGTTTTATGCTAATGATAGGATGTGAATGTGATGTACAGTGCCCTCTTGAAACTAATCAATGCATTCTGTTTGCCAGTCGCTTTTAAAATGGTTTACACAGTTTGACTACCCACATGAAGCTGTTCAAGCCTTAGTAAAACATAGTAAAACACCTTTCCTTCCAAATTTCAGAATGTTTATTATCTGCTCTTGAATCAGCTCTTCCTGTAGCTGTGACTGGCTGCCGAGTACTGCCTTTATCTAGTCAGTAGGGGGCAAAATGTAGCTTGGTTTGCCTGAATCTGAGGTGAGCAAACTGACTGAAAACTAGAGGTTTTTTTCTTTCAGCCACTATTGACTTGATTAAAATGTGGAAGTAGTTTGGATTACCTTTCCTTCCAAATTTCAGAATGTTTATTAACAGGCTGGAGAACCGGGCAGATAAGAACCTAATGAGGTTCAACAAGGGAAGAACCCCAGTTCCCTGCACCAGTACAGGTTAGGGATGGATCTTCTGTGAAGCGCTACTGAGGAGAAGGATCTGGGAGTCCTGGTAGATAGCACACTTTCCATGAGCCAGCAATGTGCCCTTGTTGCCCAGAGGGCCAATGGAGTCCTGGGCTGCACAGGAAAGAGTGTGGCCAGAAGGTTGAGGGAGGTCGTTCTCCCTCTCTACTCTACACTGGTGAGGCCACAACTGGAATACTGCATCCACTTCTGGCCCCCCTAGTTCAAGAGGGACTGGGAACTACTGGAGAGAGTCCAGTGTAGGGCAACAAAGATGATTAAGGGATTGGAGCATCTCCCTTGAGGAAAGGCTCAAGGAGCTGGGATTCTTTAGCCTGGACAAGCGAAGGCTGAGGAGAGACCTTATGTTTATAAGTATCTAAAGGGTGGGTTGAAGGAGGATGGATCTGGACTTTTTTCAGTGGTTTCCAGCGACAGGACAAGGGGCAATGGGCTCAAGCTGGAACATGGGAAGTTCCATTCAAATATGAGGAAAAAACTTCTTTCTGGTGAGGGTGACGGAGCCCTGGAACAGCCTTCCCAGGGAGGTTGTGGAGTCCCCTTTTCTGGAGATCTTCAAGACCCACCTGGATGCAGTCCTGAGTGATGTGCTCTGGGCGTTCCTGCTGTTGCAGAGGAGTTGGACTGGATGAGCTCTAGAAGTCCCTTCCAACTCTGACAATTCCATGATTCTAATACTCTGTTGATAGTCCCTTGAAAACCTGGAAAATTTTACTGCTAAAAATATTGTTGGTAAAAGTGAAAAAAGTATCAGTTAGTCTTGGAGAAGATATAAATTGTTTGTATGAGTGAAGAACAAAGATGTCACTGTGTCTGTGTGTGATGATCTGGGGACATGACGTGGAATCTCATGCCCTACCAATGTCAGTTGTGGTTCATGGTTTGCTTTAGGAAGCCTGAGGGTTCTTGTTGAATTTAAAAGCCCTTTCAATGTGAACTATAGAGGACTTGAACAGTTTTATTTCATGAGTAGTCAAATACGTTTGCTCTCTTTATCATGACAGGCAAGTTCACAATTTTCTAGATAAACTGGGCAGGGACAAAGAACTCCAGTTCAGCAGGAGAGACTGTGGTCTTGTCTTGCAGGTGGTTGGCATCTGGAAACCTTTTTCCTCTGTCGTGCATCCACACAAGCACATTCCTGCAGAAATCTGGAAAGTGGGAGAAAAAGAACAGGATTGTCTACCCTCCACAGCTGCCTGGAGAACCTCGCAGACCAGCTGTAAGGATGCACCTGGGAATTTCCTTACCTGTTTATGTTTAGCAATTTCTGAACAGATTGTTGCTGTCTCTGGTTTGATAGCTTAGTCATGTAAGATTTTAGTCAGTTTGGCATATCTATATTGTAAAAGTTAACATCGCTTAGAATGTTTTCCATTTCTAAATTTTATTCAAGTTGTTTGCACCCGATCACCTTCCTAATGTGTGATGCAAACTGCAAAGGTACCACTCTCTCTTTGTAGAAATATCTGAACTACAAGGAGGTAGAAGTTTCCAAGGATGTATCATTATTTCTGTTTTGTACAAACACTTTTTCTGCTTGTACTGACAGTAAATAGAGAAGAACGTGATTGTATTCTTGCTTCTGTGCACAAAGATGTAAATGTAACTTTCCTTGAGTAGTGGAACTAGTGGTGCCTGTTTTGATGTAGGTACAATACAGTGCATAGTTTT
The DNA here is from genome assembly GCA_004320125.1 of Scolopax mira. Classification (NCBI taxonomy): domain Eukaryota; kingdom Metazoa; phylum Chordata; class Aves; order Charadriiformes; family Scolopacidae; genus Scolopax; species Scolopax mira. The sequence goes on from BJBW01006562.1 coordinate 275,945, forward strand.
TTCATTTCTTAATTTCCCTGTGTTATAGATTCTGAGGTCTGATAATGTGATGCCTCTCACTGTGGCCTCCCCTTAATTGAAGCTATTCAGAGGTTGTTTTCTGTCATAGTGGTTGGTTGAAATCTTTACTATGGACTTGAGAGATTCTACAGTTATGGGGAAGGACATGGGAGTTGTATGTGGCATATGATTGCAGGAGGGTTTTTTTAGCTTAGAAAACCATTATATACTGTTCAGTGGGATTGTTTCTTCAGTCTGTTGCACAACAACCTGTGCTTTACTAAACCATCAACTGAAGCAAAGAATCTAAAATCCTTCTGTTGCCTGTATGCTTGATGTAGGGCCTTCTGCTGGCCATGGGCAATTTTTAAAGTGCAGTTATAACAGATTAGTTTTTGGTAACAGCAGATTTATGCCTGTTTTTCCCTATCCTCTCTTCTTGGTCACTTCATAACTGGGAAGTACAGTTAAAAGTGAACAGAATCAAGGAACTTAAGTCAGGCATGAAAACTAGATGTTCTGAATTTCGTCACTGAAGGGTCTAATCGGTGTGTCTTTTTCTGCACCATGACCTGGAAGAATTTTACATTAATTCTTCAGTATTTCCTCAATCTAAAGAACTGATATTTTGGAATTCCATTTTTGTAATTGTTCTTAACTAGAGATTAATATGTTGTGGCCTCTTAGGCATACTGCTTAGCAAAGTATTTTCACCTCAAATGAATGGTGTGGATTTTTTTTGACATTTGCTTTGTGAGCAATGAACACATATCACTTCTGTGAATATTATGGCCTAAGATGTAGAAATACTGTTTACTGTGCTGACTAATGCAGTGTCTGTTAAAATGCAGTTATTGACTGACTTACTTATTAAATCAGGTTTTTTATCTGTTCATAAAGAATGCCTTCTCTTTCAAATTTGTATTGATGATAAATGTTACTAGCCAGTTTTGGTCCCTGTTGGTACAGTAATAATGTTAAGTGGGTCTTTGATTGGCATGAAGAGCTGTCTCCAAACTTGAAACCATCTTCACTTCTGAAGAGCTAATTAAGTTCATTTTGGTAATATTGTCTAGTTGCTGTCCCAGTAAGGTGACTTGACAGCAGTGTAATGTTTTTAAGACTAAATGGACATGTCAGTCTTAGACTGCTTCTAACGATGGAGAGGAGAAAAGGAAAGGAAGATGAAAAATCATCTGATTAACCTTTTTCAGGGACTTCTGTTTATCAACAAATTCTCATAAGGTTATATTAAAATTTTCTGTATGCTAGCTACTTCAATACTTTTAGTTTTAAATGTCAAAGGTATGCCTGATTTGATATGCCATGGTATAGTAGGGGGAGTAATTTTATTCTTAGAAAATAAATTGTGGAGCAGATGTGCATGTTCCATTCTTGTTTTCACAGCAATTACTGATCCTCTAACTTTTTTTTTTTGCACCTAGGAAATATATCATTGTCGGAGGGAAATAAAGTATAGCAAAGATAAGATGTGGTATCTGGCAAAACTGGTAAGCAAAAATACTTTGTACTGTATTCATTAGACACAGAATTTAATTGCTGTATTTGCCTTAATAGCCTAGTTCAATCACAGTCTAATCAATATCTTCATAATGGAATCCTGGGGAAGGGGATGCATCTGTGCAGGTGAACAGTTGGTTGTAGTTTGGTTTAGTTGCTTTATCCTAGTACGGTCTCAAATGTGGACCCAGGATGACATGCAGAATGTGCATGCATTGCAATTGGAAGAATTTTTGTGTTGGTTTCTGCCTAGCAGTAGATATCAAGGGGAACTTAGAAGGGTAATAATGGGCTGTTCTTCTCTTCAACAACAAAAAAAAATATGTAAAACTGAATATTTTATCAAGACTTACTCAATATTTAGCTCAGAAATCTATATGTAAGATATTGCACTGAAGAAGTGGTAACTAAGGAAATAAGTCTTTTGATTTGCTCTTTGTCATGGTAAAATAATGTAAATGCTGTTTTCTGAATAAGAGATGGGAAATATTTTAATTGCAGAAGTTAACTTTAACACTTTGGTTGTAGATAAAAGGAATGTCGATTGACCAGGCTCTTGCTCAGTTGGAATTTAGTGATAAAAAGGGAGCAAAGGTGATCAAAGAGGTATGTAGTAGTGTTCTTTAACACTCCTAGTTTCAAGAAAACTTTAAAACCAGTGCCTATCACCAGAAGTTTGTGGATGTTTCTGTATCTGTGTTTTCTATGTTTCTATTAAGCCTGTTGGGACTACATTCAAACGACATATTTTTGTAGCAGTCAGGTCATGTTGAGAGTTAAGAATATGTAGAGGTCGCTTCTTTTGGCCGTTTTAACTTGTAGTCACAATAAATGTGAGCACCCTCTCTAACAATGCTTGGGGTTAAGTTCATGGTAAATAATGCAGAATCTGTGTCACTAATGGGTGCTGCATCTGTGCACATTTTACATTGTGAGAGACAAAGGATATCAGCAGGGAAAGGACTGAGGTTTGTAAGGCATGGAAAGCTTTTCATACACTGTAGTTGTTAGGAGTCTTAAATTACTTGTTTTCTTGGCTGAAACATTGATTTCTGGCATAACAATGACAAAGAAGTATTCTGTATTAGCTGAAAATATTGAATGACCTAAGTTGATTTTTTGCCTACCTTGGAATTTTTTTCTACTCTGGTGTCTAATTAGATAAAGGTCCATGGGTGGAAGGCTGACAAATGCTGGTGGGAACCATCTTTTCCACTCCCTTGTCTCACCAAAAATGTAATAAAGTTGTCCTGAAGATTTTTCAGTCTGTATGCAAAGCACATACTTCTGTAAAAGATGTTTGTCTTCTACCAATTTTCCAATTCTACCAATCTCTATAGAATGCTTCTTCTGTAACTGACTTAAACTTGCAATTGCTTCCATGTTATCTAGAGATAAGAAATAGCATTGCTTAAATCCATACTCAATATTTCTATTTCTTTTCCTTTTGTTACAGGTTCTGTTAGAAGCTCAGGAAATGGCAGTGAGAAATCACAATGTGGAATTCAAATCAAATTTACATATAGGTACACTTTTTTTCTTACCTTAGTGCAGAAATATGTCATCTAACCCCATGGAAAGTTTTAACCTTAAGGTTTTTTGTTGCTTCAAATTGGCAGAAGTGAGTAGAGGGTAGTTTCTAGTGAACTTATCTTTACCAAAACATGAAAGGCACATGCTTCCAGCGTAGCACAACTGAAGCTGGTTGTGTCTTCAACCATCAGTTACAGTAGGTGTGTGACTGGTGGTGTTCTGGAATTCTCCAGATGCATTCATCTGAAAGTGGAATTTCTGCTTCTTATGTGAACACAAAGTCCTCAAGAGGAAAATACTTGACATGATTACAGAAGACTAGACAACAAGAAACAAACTGTTGTATTTTCTAATGTTGCCAGTGAATGTAGATGCTGGGAGCTTTGTCTGTGGCTGGCACTACTGGATTCACAGGCTCAGAATCTGAACTTCTGTTAGAAACAGTGTAAAAGTAAATGAAAGCTGACAGTAGACTTCTTTAAAAAGGCTTGGTTATAAATGATTACAGGATAATCTTGTAATAACTTCAGTGTTTTCTTGCTTAGAGAAATATTTACTTGTAGGTGGTTTTAGGCCCAAAGAAAAAAATTCACATTTTGCCAAACATGGTATAAATGTTATTAAGCTGACCTCAAAAGTTTAAAGTAACCTGGATTGTAGAGCAGATTTGATTAGAATTCTTTGGAGCCTTCCAGGCCTCTGCCATAAGAAGGTCTATCTGCTAGTGGAGGACTGGATGTGTAGATAATGAAAATTCCTATGATGAATGGAATAAAGAGAGAAAGGAGGGAAAATGAAGTCTCTAAGACTTCTACAGGAATTCATGAGACAACTACTAAAAAGCAATGGAATTAATACCACCTTCAGAAGAGCTGTATAATCTAGGAAGCACTCCATGTAGCTTTCTTCAGATTTGTTTTTTGCTCTATATTTATCTTTGCACGCACGCTTTCTCAGTTCACCTTTTTGGCACTCCTGAAGAGCGTTAATTCAGCTCACGGGTCCCTCTGTAACAGTAATCTGCTAAATGTAGCAGAAGGAAAATGGAGGAGAGAAAAATAGAATTAACTTTTCATATGCAGCCATGAAAAATACTGGCAAGACAATGTCTCAGTCCCTGATGCGTAGTAGTTTATTCCTGACTGAATAGTCTTCTCTTTTCCTTCAGCTGAGTCCCTGACGGGCAGGGGCCGTTACGTGAAGCGGATTCGTTACCATGGCAAAGGCATGTTTGGCATCATGAAAATCGTCAGGTGTCATTACTTTGTGAAGTTGGTGGAAGGTCCTCCTCCTCCTCCAGAGCCACCAACGACTGGGTTTGACCAAGCAAAAGAATATGTGCAGCAGCTGCGAAGTAGAACCCTTGTTAATACGCTGTGACAAACTTTTGTGACTGTATAGGTGTTTCTTGTTTGACAATGTAATTGCATAAAAGACTAATTAAAATCATGTTTTAGTTATCTCTTTGGTGCTGCTGGAGCTGGATGATGCAAGAGTGATCATAGGCTTTTTTCTTATTTGTCAAGCCATACTTATGGAAAAATCTTGGAGAAGCAGTAGCTTTTTCTGAGTTACTTGGAAGACAGCATTCAAGCTCTACCCTGGACTATCACATTTAGAATGTACAGTGCCAATTTAGAGCTTTAAGGAAGCTCTTGTTGTCTTCAACTTGCACAGCTGTCTCTGTTATACATGGTTGGGTCTTACATTGTAAAAATATGTCTGACAGTGATGCTACAAGGTCAAGACTTGGACTAAAATTACTAAAATTTTACATCTTGCAGTAGACACAACAGTGGAACAAAACAAGTAACAGTAATGGTTGAGTTTATCAGACATCAGTTTATGGTTTCTGTTTCTGGGCCATAATGTTTTTGCCTTATGGCCTCTGTTGTGCATCTTAGGCTTTGTGTGTGGGGAATACAAGAAATGTTTAAAGTTGAGGTTTGAACTGAGTCGGTAGGTGGCAATGTTTAGTTTGTCAGAGAGGGGGAGTGGCAGTGAAAACATTCAGTATATCAAAACTGTTCCTTGGTGCTGACCGTGGCATTAATAGTCTGAAGTGTGCATGGAGTTCAGGCTGTTCTCTCTGGAAACTCAGTATGGGTAACGGGCACAACATGGAGAAAAGCTTGTCTCTGTGAAGAGTGCACTGAAAATAAACTGCTTTTGTAATGTTGAGGAGTAAAATGCTCTGTGGATTTAATATGGAATGGCTTGTTGCATATACAAATCAGGCTTTCAGTTCTCTGAAAAAATCCCACTTTTATTACTGAAGACGACTGAGGTCAGTAGTCAAATTTTCACCTCAGATGGTCAGATCATCAACATAAGCATAAAAAGAGAATGAGTAGTTGCTTGCTTATGCAAATGTCTGATACTTAGACCTTTCTTTTGCATTCAGAATGGGAGGTAAATTGCTTAGTTCACTTGGATCTTTTTATCACAACAACTCGTGGTAGCCTTTCTTACATATTTTTACTTTGAACAGTACTTGAATGATGGCAAAGGGACAGTTCCTGAAGGAAACAAATTATCTTTGTTGCCTTAATGAAGGTGGCATTCAGTTGTTTCTTTTGGCTATCAAAGAAAGGGTGTCACACTGTTAGAGGGTTAGAGGCTTGTGAAGTTACACAAGAAGTGCAATACCTTTAGTATTGTAGCTCAGTACTTTTAATGGGTGATTATTTGCACTCTCTTTTTCTGCAGTGCACTAAGAGATGTGTTATTTGCTTTAAAGGCATGATTTAGTAACTTTTGTCTGAAAAGTATGTTCCTGATAAACCTCTCTATCTCTCTAGTCCCTGATGTGTGTTTGAAGAACTGTTTCTGGTATGCTATGACAAACAGCTGTGCTTTGCTCTGCCAGCTGCTGTTCAACTCTTTTGTCATAATGAATCTCTTGCAAGTTGTAGCAAACTTGAATGACTTAATCTTTTTTGGGGTCAGTGATCTGGGAGAAGACTAGGGAATTGTAAAATAATCCAAGCTTAATAAGCAATTGTCATCTAAGCGTGTAAAACCTAGCTTCTAGATATTTTATTCCCGTACCTGTTCCTTCTGCACGCTGTAGATTTTGCTTCCAGAGCAGGTTGTAGCATTTATAGGTATCTTTGCTGTCATTATGAATCTACAGATGGGAACAGAAGTGAGAATGTAACTGATGTCTTCTCCAGCTTCTTCATGATGCAGTAGGTGGCCCTGACACTTCTTTAAACAGACAGACATGGACTTAAAGCTTTTCAGTCAAAAAGCAATGTTGTTGCTTGTTTTTGTTTTCTTTCTCAAAACAATAACTGGGAAACCTCTTTTTTGACATGTTTTTCAGTGTTCCTCTTATTCCTTGGTACTCTTTTCAAAATACCTTTTTAAGGATGTGTAGCCTGTAGTGGATCCTTGTGTTGGCTGAGGAGGCTCCACAGCTGTGGCTGTGACGGTGCAACCGTGGGAGATTTGGTGAGATGGGGGGCTTGAACTGGCTTGATCCCTGCATTTCACTGGTGGGACAATAAGTGTCTGAAGTGGTTTCTGTGATAGGTGCATCAGAACACTGATGTGGGAACCTGCCTGAACCTTTTTAAAATTGAGTAAGATCTAGTGATAAAGCTTTATGCTGTCAAGTTCTAGATATAAATCAAATTTTGGGGGTTTAATTCTACTGTTCTTTCTTCATAATTAGTACATCTACACTTCAGTTAGATATTTGGTATGGATTCAGACAGAAAATTCCTTGCTAACTGCAACAAGTCTTTAGCAGAAGATAATTTATTACTGTGACCTCCAATAAAGGAACATCCTTAAATGAGCTGTCACCAGAAGGGAGGGGAAGAGGTACCTACGCTTCTTACTTGATGCTAATTTTATTAGTAACATCTGGGGGCACTGTAAACTCACCACTTGTGTACGTGTGTGCTGATGTTACAGAAACTGGAGAAGGAGCAAGTATGTGTGAAGGTGTCGTTAAGGCTTCAGGGGAATCTGAAGAGAGCAGGACTGTGAGCTGTGCTCAGCAATGTGAGGTTTAATTGACGAAAACTTAAAAACCTGCTGCTGGGCTTATTCATGAACTTTTTAAAGTATCCAATGAGAAAGTCAAAGTATCTTTGTCAGGCAGCCTGATGTCTTTTTGGATGTGTGTATTTTTTTTTTCTTTTTAAAACTGTTGGCTGGGTTTTGGGGAGATGGTTCATCAAAGGGAGAGTGAGGAAAGACTCATTAATGTAGTTATGAAGTGATCATCAGCCTCTTTTAAAAGCATGGAAGATAAATGTGTCTGTGATAGACAACAACTGGACAGATAGGACCCCTGATTCTTCTAAGGGCTGTACTGGAAATTGCTGGTGTGAAGTGAGTTGCATTAGGGCTGGGTGGTATGTTCTGCCCAGTGCTTCAGCGTGTGATGCTGTGCCTGGCATGAACTTGTGCTGCATGTCCTTGGTCTGCTCAACTCTTCTGCTTATGCCTCTTTGCACAAATGGCTACCTCCATGTTGTGGAGTTGTTTGGGAAATCCTGCAGTCACTGGAGTGAAGGAACAATAGAAATCCCTGTTTGCTTTTTGGCAGTCCCTATGAAAGTCCACTGCTGGGATGCTGGAAAGTAATTTGCAAACACAATTCTCCTTTAAATAGAAATAAGGTTACTCCTTATATCCTCAGTGAACCTTAGAAACAACATGTGACATTGTTCGTGGTATGAGCTATAATCCTCCTGAAAATGCCCGTTTGTAGCTTTTCAAAGAACAAGCCTTTATTGCTGAATGACATATATCCAGCTGCACTTCAGCCATGTCATTTAAAATAATTACTAATTCAACAAAATAAGAGACTGTGGTAGCAATAATAATCACACAAGTTACTGTTTGCTGGAGCCTTACCTGGGGAAAATAACTTGAAAGGAGGGGAAAGTTTCAGGAACTTTGAGGACTTAAGACAAGTAAGGAACACGATACCCCTTGGGAGTAGTCAGCAAACGCTGCGCTAATTTTGTATTTGCTCTATAACATCAACACTCTCGTTTCAAGGAAGTTGTATGCTAATACAGAGGGCAGGCTGCCATTGAAGAGAACGAGCCAAGGAGAGTGTAACTTTACGTTGGGCAAATGAGGCATCCACCTCAGAATCCTAGCTGAGGAAATGAATCTCAAAGTCTACGTAATGCACTTGAACAGAGCGTTCTTGGGACTGAAGACAACCCACGGGGGAGACAATTGGAGTAACTGCTGCATCTGTGGGTTGCACAGTAGTAGAGCCACCAGGCTCTGTGTGGTAAAATCAATTTGCCATATATGAACCTAGATTCACTCTTTTTTTTTTTTACTACAAAAATAATGAAATGGAGGCTTAAACCATATTTGTATGTATATGATACCTTTATTTTATACCGCAACCCTTGGAGTTGGGATCATTGTCAACACCTCACCAGGTGACCTGCATCTCTATCTCACAGTACTGGAAGTGCACCACCTCTCTGGTAGCCCATCCTAGCACTACCCTACTCTGCCTGTGAAAACTTCTAGCAAAGCCCAGCCTGAGCCTCCCAAGCTGTTATCTGTTGTCCTTGTCCTTTGTTCTACTGCCTGGTACTATTGAGAAGTGGTTTGACTCTCTCACACGGTAGCTTTCCTGTTGCTGCCAGTTGACCCTGCTACCCACCTTTTTGGCAGGTTGAACAAGCCCAGCTTCAACCTCTCCTCATAAATCTAGTTCTCTAGACCTTGTGCTGTACCCTCTCCAGTTTTGCCATCTCTGTTGCAGTGGGGCACCTAAAACTAGCCTCAATGTTCCAGGTACAGCTTCAAGAGTACCGATGAGAGGGTGATAACTTCCCTCTGTCTACTGGCCATGCTTTTAATGGAGCCAAGCATGCAGTTTGTGGCATCTGTGATGAGAGCATGTTGTTGGCTCACGTTTGGCCTGATGTTCAGGCAATTCCCAGGTCCTTTTTATGTCGCTCATCAGAATTGCAGTAAGTACTCGTGGTGACTGTGTTCCAGCTCTCATTGCTTTTCTGCATACACTAGCGAGGACTCCTTTACCACTAGGAAATTGTTCTGTTGGTGATAATTTTCTTTCCTAATAGAAAAGTTGCAAAACAGTTTTCTGGCTTCTGTTATTAATCAAACTCTTAAGCTGGCTAAGAGTGGAGGAAAGGCATTTATACATGCTATTGTGGTAAACTTCATCGATGTATGCAGCTAATAAGTGGTGAAATGTGTCTACACCTCTGCTATTGATTATTTCCTTTAGAGTAAGACAAACATAGGGACCTACTGTATGCTGGCCATGTAAATTAAAACCTTAATTAAATGAAAACAGAGTGGACCGTGAGGTGCACTGCACTGGGCCATTAAAGGATTGCTGTTCAAAGCCATCTCTTCAAGATACCCATGATTCCTTGCCTTTTTTCCCCCTACACTTAAAATTCCCAATAGCACATTAAGAAGAACTCAGTAGTTAGTAAATTTTCCCCTGTGTAGTTTACAAGCTCAAGGTTATGGGCCAGAACAAGCAGTGTCATGCTATAAATCAGGTGTAATGGAACAGCTTGAGAGAGCACACAGAAGTCCTGCTTCCCCTCACACAGTGTGCGTCCTGAAACTCTGAAGGTAGAGTTGGCACAAACCCACAAACCCCCCACAAATGGCTGATTAAATCATTAATAATGAGCTTTGTACTGCTACCTTCTCTGTTCTGGAGTTTGAATTCCCTGAATCATTCCAGAAAATTCTTAAAAGGGATGTAAATTAGAAAAGACAAGTTTTAAGCAGAAGGGGGATGTAGCTGAATCCCACTGTGGTGCAGGATGGAGGTGGCACATCTGTCTTGTGGTAGTTTTTCTTCCAGCAACTAAATGCCTTTTGTCAATGTCCTGTATCATACTTCATAGGGCTTTAGCTTTCAGCTCTACCTTATGGTTCTGCTGCTCTTCACTGGCTTAAAAAATCCTTTTCTGTTTCTTTCAGGCCTGAAATGTGTCACTAGTTCAGTGAGTCTGAACATTGGATCATCTAAAGAAGAACCTGCCAGCAGGACTGTGCTTGGGGTTTTATTGGGTCAGTGGTGTGGCTGAAGGCTCCTGGATGGGTTCCTGTTCTGTCAGCTCTGAGCACAGGCAGAAGCAACCTCAATCTGTCTGTGCTGTGACAGATGGGCTCTGAGTTGGAGCCTATAATGGGATTCTTGGGAGAAAAAGACAAGCTGGAGATAATGAACCTTGAGCTGGAAAGGTTCAGTCACCAGGGATGACTTCAACATAGAGCTTATATTGTAGTAGTGGAAGAACTGTGTTATAATAGTATATCTATGCATGAGCTCTAGGTATGTTCTGTTTGCCCTGTTGACATGAATTGGGGAAGCCACCCAAGATCCCTGTTGGTAGCAACCTCTTTTTAAACAACACTGTTACTAAATCTTATCCTGGATGTGCCCAGGGCCTTAAGTAAATGTAGAAACGTAGTTGCAGACAATTGAATGAGGGAAGGCAAATGGCACTTTCTTGACCAAGACATGGCTGGAGAAATTTGAGTGTAAAACAACTGGAATGGTCTTGCTCTTGTAAGAGGAAGGTGATTTCTGAAGTCAGTGAAAGGTAGGGACAAAATAATGTGGAACTTGGATTTGCCTTGTGCTGACTGGAGTCAAGAACACAGGTCAGAGGTTTGCTGCCGTTACCCTTCTTACCTACAGACGTTGGTGAAAATTTCTGTGGGAGACCAGGGCAATACCAACTGACCTATTGGGCAGGTAGCTAGGAGCGTCTGGGCTTGTCTCTAGTATGTCACATTTCAAAGCAGAGAGTCCCCTCTTCTCATTAAGTCTTAGATGTTCCAAAGATATGGTTAATTTTTGGTTTGCTTTTGTTATCTATCTCCTTTGTAGGCCTCTGCTCGCCACTTTTGTGGGGATGGATGCAATTATTGTTCATCTTCTCCATCTGTTCTGATGCTGGATATGCCTGTCTTGTTGAAGCCTTTCAGAGACTGTGCTGGGAATGCATTTCTCCTCCTTGTGTTGAGAGATTTATATTTTTAATGGGTGTTTGTTTTATCTATCACATGCTGGATTTATTTACTTGATAATCTTAATCTCTTATGTCCTGATCTGGCACACAGGGATTTTATTCATTTAACAGTTTGGCTTTTGGATCAGATAGCTGTTAGAGGTAAATCCTGCAGTGTGCTGTGTGTGCTCAGCTTAGAGCAGCAGGAACTTGCAGGGATCCTGCAGCATCTTTCAGGATTGTGCTCTTAGAAGTTTTCTTTATACATGAAGCATATGAATAAGTTACTGTGTGATGCACGTCTTTCCTTCTTTATATGATTTCTCTGTGGTAGAGTGAGTTCTGCATGAAATTTTTGCAATGATTGCCTGTATTCAGTTAACCCCTTTTTGGTCTCTTATGAGTTCTTTTCTATGTCCATGTTCTTTGATATGAAACAAAGGCATCCTTCCTTCTTCAAGGTGTGCCTTCTTAAAGTTAGTTGGAAAATGAGAGGGAAAAGTAAACAAAAATACTTGCCCAAAGTGACACCTCTACCCTGCTCCAGCACAGTACAATAAAGTCAGTGTCATCCTTGAAGGTAAAACATTAGTATTTATTTTTGTCTACAGCAGGAAAAAACATCAGGTCTCTTTCTTGTTCTCTGGCACAGAAGATTCTGACTTATTACTACTTTAAAAAAAAAACACCCAAAGCTTAATTCAGATCCTTTATTGGACAGCATAGCACCTTTTTTTTTCTTTTTTTAGAGTAGGTTTGAGATGTTATACTTATTCCTGGTCGGAATCATGGGGGCCAAAATTCTGGGTTTCAGAAGGAGGCTAATAATATGCTTTCCTGGTATGGTGCCAGGGATAGCAGGGGACTAGGGATGGTGACCCAGGGGTGCATCATACACCTACAAGGTGAAATACAACAGCAGCCCCAGCAGCAGACAGTTCCTTGGCACAGCTGTGGCTTTGGCAAGCCAACATGTTCATGGCACTGACAGTGTAAACATTTTGTGGCAACTGTGCAAAGCAGGCAGCCAATTATTTTACTAATGATTGCTTCTTGGTGTTCTCCTCCTTCATCTGCCCTAGAGAGAAAAACTTTCTGCCGGCACTCTATCCACTTGGATAATGGCATAAATGGATTCTTTCTGTAAAAATGGAGTCCTAACACTGCAGTAGTCTCTCCTATGTAATTATGTTCCTCCTCTATGTTCCTTCCTTTTCCAGATTTTATTTCTAGATCCTGTCTGTGACTGTTCTAACTGTAGCAGGGAGAGATTGAGTCTCTGTTGACTTCTCCTCTCTTCTTTGTCTTAATCAAAGTGATAGAGTTAATGCTTTCAGAGCATTTCTAAAGTTCTCATCCTGGTGATGCTCTCAGTGAGGACTTCGCATAAGTGGGTGGTGACCACCTGCTGACTCCTTTGCACAGCTGGTCCAGGTTGACTCTAGTCGTTTCAACTGAGCAACATTAAAAAAAACCACCCATGGTTTGTGTGCCCATTAAATTCTCAGAGAAGTCAGGCCCATGGGGAAGTTTAGGGCTATAACAGTGTATATATGCAAACATGAAGAAAGTGTTTGGCACAATGTGTGGGTATATGTCAGGAACAGAGTGGTTATTCTTCCTGCTTGAAGGGTATGTTCTTGATTCAGTGAGCTGAAGGTTAGTTGTGCTCTGAACAGGAATAGCATGGTAGGAATCCAAAATTTAAAAACTACTTTTGGTTCATCCAAAGCTCAGGGTTCATCTTTAATGTTTAGTGAAACATGTAGGTGAAATCTGAGTGTTTAAGTTGTACTAAATTAACTCAGCCAATTTCTGGATAGCAGATGCCTACTGGAAATGATTCCCAGCTTCCTTAGCAGTCCTCTGGTACTGTCTTCTTAACAGAGTCTTGGAAGATTTCTGGGCAGTATGACCACAGCCTCACTCAGACCTTAATTCTGGTAAATACAATGATAAACACAAACTGAGCTCCATCCTACTGGTACTAGATTGCTACCAGCCCCAGAGGTACCTAGATTAAATCTATCTGGAGTCTTCAGCAGTGAAAAGGTAACTTCAGCTACTGTCCTCCTCCATTAGTTTTAAAAGGAGAGGGCTATAGCTTCCTAATTGAAGACTATCCTCTACCCCGCCACTGTTGTCAGCTGTGGAATCCAATACAGCACTTTCATCTAGTGACAATGATGAAGTGGTTATTAAATGCAATAGAAATCATTCAGGCCCCTTCTGATTAAAAGCTTCACTTTTATCTCTGGCTTTTTAAATTCTCAGAGAAGAGTTCAGCAGAAATACAGAACTAGGGAGAGAAATGCTGCCCTCTTTGTTGTTTGGGGGGACAGGGCTTTCAAGCACACAAAGGTAGGGATTTAAGTCTAAAGCAAAGAGTTGATACATACATATATACATTAAGATCTAAATCTTAATCTTGAGGGGCTGGGGCACCTCTCCTCCCCAGCTTGGGCACAGGACTTCTAAGTAATGATCCAACTGGATTAAATTGTGGAAATGTCATCTTTTGGGTACTCATCATCAAATAAAGCACCAAACATTTGAGAAATAACACATGACAGAGAAAGAATATGAAAAAATGTCAGTGCCCTTCTATTAGCCAGCTTTTTTTGAATACAAACATAAAATATTAATTTAAATCAACTGAAAGGCATTAAAAACTTGATGTTCTTTTTGCCCCAGAAGTACTCTGCTGATAAGAAACAAATTAAAAATGCAGAGTTTTCAAATAGCAAAAATGCTGCATATTTCAAATGAAGTTTGGTCTTTTTATGTGTAGCATTTTGGACTAAAAAAATAATATTAAATGCACATAAAAATGATTACTGTAAATGGTGAAGACATCAAAGTTTGGCATCAAAGTTAAATGAAAGCGCTTGGAAGTTTGTTTGTTTGATCTGCACATAAATAAGCTTAAAAAGAAGCCAGGGCTTTTTTACACAGCTGGAACAGGGTAGCCAGTTCAAATTCCCCTGCATCCCAGGGATTCCCAAACTAGGTTAGAGGCAAACGTGGTCATCGGTTTTTGTTAGTTTTTTTTGTGTTTGCCCAGCATGTTTCTGTGCCAGTGCACTGGGGGAAATGAGTTGGCAGAAGACAGGTCACAGGCTCTTATAGAATGTTTTTGAGTTCAGATGGAGAGTGGACAAACTCAAGGATACTGAAATAAAAGTCTCTTGCCTCTTCTAGTTTTGGAATGAGGACTATCAAAATGAAGGTAAATTGATGAGTCCTTAACCTTGTTGAAGCCAAGGTTTGTAGTGAACGATAGTCAGCTTGGCTGTGTTTCACCACCAAACATCCATTCCTGGGCTGGCAAAAAGGTGTGGATTAAGAATATGGGTCAGAGCTCTGTTAATTTACATCAGCTACAGATCTGCTGCAGAACTGAGCCATGCTAATGTTCAGTTCATTTCAGTTTGCTCTTCGTGAAAAAAACCAAAACCAATCAGAGATGTAAAATGTAAGAGGAAAAAAATAAGTCTTCTTTAGTGCCTTTCACCAAAAGCCCCCCCTGTGCTTTACAGTGATTAACTCAGAGGAATCTGCATGGTGCAGAGGAGTTTCTCTGTGCTCCAGGAGCTCTCTTGGTATAGTGCAAATGTAAGACCTTTATCTACAGAGAGACAAGCTTCAGCTCATTTAGTTTGAGCCCTGGAAGTTGTAAGCAACTAGAAGCAAGACTTAGGAGCCACGGTGGCTTTCTTTTGTGACTTCTGTTTAGTGACCTGAACCTTTTGGGATCAACAAACTTTCAACACTTAAGGGTGCATGTAGTTTTACAGTCAGTAAAACATGCTCTCAAAACCATGACAAATTTATTCTGTTTCATTCGGCCTCTAATCACAGACCTTTCACCAGTAACCTAAGCTGGAGCTGTGTGTGCCTCCATGGCCCAAAGGAGGATGTTCTGTTTTGAAGAACAACTCAAATACTTCACCTGACGCAGGAGGTGATGCTGCTGCTTTGCCCTGCCCTGTGTCTGTAGCCCTGGAGGTGACCCTGTGTCCTCCCCAGAGGTCAGGCACATCCAAGCCTGTGGAGATGATGACTTCAAGACCTCTTCTGGGACTGCTGTATGAAGTCACAGCAGGCAACCAGCAAGGAGAGCCTTAGTGGAGAACTTGCCCTTCAGAAATTGAGCCACAGCCTCGGGGTGTGTGTCTCTTTATAAAGGTATTATTTTTCCCTGCCGAGAAAGTAAAAATTGTCCTCCTCCCTATATTCTCTTCCATTAAACAGTTCTACAACATGCCTGCAAAAACAATTAATTATCCCTTTAAGGTGAGGCTTCTCTTTCTTCCTGGGAAGCTTCCCCTGTCAAGTGCTAGAAAGAGAAACCTAAAGTCTCTGGATCACTTCTCCATTTTCTTGCTGTGAGTGGGAGTGTAGGAAAGATGCTCTTTATGAAAATAGCAATTTTTTTTTTTTAAGTGAGAGAAATAATAAAAACCCTCCCTTGGAATGAAAACACAGCCTGTATCCTCCCAGAGGGGTGGCAGCTGAGGTGGCAGCCTGCAATTTAGTGCTGTGGTCTGCCTGGTGGGCAACATGCTGCTTTTTATGCTGTGAGCCCACGTCTTGCTGCAGCCCCGTGGGAGGGTGGCTGCGCTTGCCAGGGTGGGTGGTAGGGATGTGGGCAACCCCCCTGTTGCAGTGTGATGCTGAGGCCACTGGGTTTATCTCTTCTGGAGATTTAAGGCAGCTTTTCAACCTACTTTCCTGGCTCTTGCAGATGCATTTATTGTAGCTGCCAGTTCACCGCATCTGGTTTATTTTAGTTTTGTACAGAACTGTATTCTCCGTTGCTTCTGTTTAGCACTAAGGTGAATGTGGGGGGATTCTGCAAAGCATCCCATGGGAGGGCTGAAGGAAGGAGGCTGTAGGGACAGTGTTGGCATGTCGCTGTGCTCCAAGTAAAACCAGTCCTGGCATAGAAGTGGATGGGAAGCCAGCAGGACATGGCATGCTGCTTTTCAGGTGTGAAATTAGCTCAGAAATTCACCTGGTTCTGCTTTGTAAATAAGAGGAGAAAACAGGAGTCAATGTTATCACCTGCATCTCCCTTATCTGTGAGAACTTCTCTGCAAATGCAATAAAACTGTTTTCCTATGAATGCAAGAAAGCTCTTGAAATAATCTCATTTCAATCCCTCTTGTTATTTTTAATGGATTCCAGGATGAGCTGGTTGCTATGTATAGCTTTTTTACATACAAATTTGGGTTTGAACCCAGCTGAATATTCAGTCCAATTAAAAGCAAAGTCTCTGCTAAAATAAAGGCATGGGGAACAGTGGGGAAGGCTTTCATGCAAATGAATGAAACAACAAAACCAGGAAGACTGAATGTTTGTTATTCATACATATTCTTAGAGGTAATTATTGTAATTTCATTCCTAAAAACTGCCCGCTTTAAGAAGAAATGATTGTATTCTAATAAGTACTTGTTTATTAAACTTGCAGTAACTGAAGTTGAGTATGAATTATTAAAATATCTGTGAGGTGCAGGACTCTTTCTCTTTTCCAGTTGTCTGTGAAAAATAAATACACCAAGAGAAACATGCAGCAAAGCAGGAGAGGCAAAATATAAGGCAAGAACTGTCTCTGGACCAATGGTCCCAGCCCTGCTGGCCATGAGACAAGAGTCCCAGAGTCTGCCAGCAAAGCTGGAGCTCTGAACCCCCATCACCTGTATGACAGCCCCTGCCCGGGGTCTGGGGAAGGGTCTGTGCTGGAAGCCAGCTGACAGTTTACTGCTCTCAGCGATATGTGTAAGGCTGAGGCATATTTTACTTTGGAGAAATGAGGGGAAATTTGGAGAGGAATGAGGATGCTGGGAAGGCAAAAGTAACAGCAGGTGGGTTTCAGCACATGACAAAGAGGAAAGAGAGAGAAATGGATGGTCTGTGAGCACAGATAGCATCCATCTGTTTATAAAGGACAGGATATACCCTGCAATTTCCAAGCACTAAAAGGGTTTCAGCAGGGAACTAAAAACAGAGCAAGGGAAGCCTCAAAAACTCAATAGATTTAGTCTTATAAGAGGTTAATGGCTTAGCCCTTAAAATGTAAGAGAATGCAAGGAGGTTTATGTGATGGCTTTGACATATTCTGGTGACAAATGCAATGGGAACTTGTTCCCTCCATTTGCTCTAAGCCTTTGACTTTGTCACTATGGGAAACTCACTGTACGTAAGGGAAAAGAGGAGAGAGGACGTGAATTTCTGTTGCAAAGTATTTGTGCTTTTCTCTAACATTGTTTTCTACAGAAAGGAAGCTTGTGCCTTTGCACCCTGCTTGTGTATCTCCCAAGCTTCCCAGCAGTGTCAGGTACTGGTCACCAAGTTTGATAGATGAAGAGAAGTGTGAAAGAGAATGAAATTTCTAGAAAATCAGCGGCAGGTAGAGCAGAGCACCTATAAGCACCTAAAAAAGGATAGCTGTGATGAGCTCTGGGGAAGAGACCTTGTTATGGTCCTTCTCCAGGAAAAGTTGCAACTGGAATTCGCATCTTTCTAAAGCACGAAGCCCATCAGTCCTTTACCACAAGCAAGTAGATCAAATAACATTTTTTGTGCTATTGTGGGAGAATTCTGGAGCCTAAATGTCCTGAGTGAGTGATCCAGCTCCTGTTCTCGTTTGAGCAGCTCTTTAATTTCTCCCGATGCCTGGGTGTTTGCTGGGGGGGGTGTACAGTTTTGTCTAAGAGAAATGTGAATCAAATGATTCTTCTTGAAGCCCAACAACCTCCTGGGTGACAGAACACAAGTAGAGTCGTACCCATATTTTGGATTGCTGACTATTTGCATGAGGTGATATAGGCACATGTGCCTTTTTAGCTGAGTTCCCTGCTGTGTGATCCTGCTCCTGTCAGTCTCCCACTAAAAAACCGTGCTGTGGCCCAGTGATGTCTGCATGTTACTTCACAGTGCTCATATTCTTAACATTCATAACTCAAACCTCTTCAGAAAGAAGTGAGTTTCTCTTCTACAAAATAAGATGCAAAATGACTCGTGTTAATTACTCCTTCCCGCTTACTCGCTTACCAGGTCATATATTATTCCAAGGCTTTTAGTGCCTTGGGCCAAAAAGGGTCATTACAGCACGCAGCCTAATGACCTGACCAAAAAAATGTAAGTGAGAGGGAATGAGTCCTTCTCCACTGAGCTCTCTGAAGTCATTAATGGATGCCTTGGGAATTCTACAAAGCAACAGCTCGGAAAACAAACAGAATTGTTCAGTGTTGGATATCACTCTTGTGACATATGTGCTATTATGAAGATTTACAGCTGGAATAATTCGATCTGGGTTTTTCTCTTTCCCCCATTGACTCACATTTTGGAAGGCAGTCAGACCCCGAGAGTTGGGTTTTGCATAATTGAAGCACCAGAACACATTAAGTGAAACAACTAATGGGGATGAAGATTTTCCCTTCCTTCCAGACTGGGTTATCAATTATGAATTAGCGGCAATCTAAGATCAAAGGGGTTCCATTTTTACAGCTGAATTTGAGGATTTTGGAACTGAACAGATGAAATGCAGTTAATGACTCGTTTCAGGAAGGCAGAGACAGGAGATAACTGACAGGGCTGGAGATATGTTTGCTTTAATATGTTTCTGAACATGCACATAATCCTCAAATGTAAAACTGGACACTGAGATCAAGTTACTGATACAAAATAATGCTGTAAATTCCCCTTTTGGGGCATGACAGATGGGAATCTGATCTGTAGCATTTTTCTCAATGCTGTATATGACCTAGTTATTGAGACTATAGAATTACTATAGGGTTACCTTGTACTTGTTATACAAAAGGCTGTTTTGCGTTAATACAAGTTCTGTTGCTGGAGGGAAAATATATCTCTCCACCAAGAACAGTTCAACACATGCTTAGAACAAACAAAATGAGGGTTTTAATTTAAAAGTGGCTACAACTTAATGAAGGAACATTCAAAAGAGCAATCCAAGGCGGGACTTAGCTACACACTCCCTGAAGCAGAAAACAATAAAGTTTTGAGTTATATGATTCAGGATAGTAACTGGTGCTACAAAGATCTCAGAAGCCATAGAGAAAAACATCATTTTCTGTGATTTCTGCAAGGCAAGTGCATGAATGTTGGCCAAAGCAACCAGGTGCATCAGGTGCCTCTCGTTTAAAGGCCTGTTCTCCTTGAAATGTTCTGCTTCTCGGTAAGTGGGACCTGGGTCAAACCAGGTGTTTGTGATTAGGGGCTGAGAGCTTCTCCCCACTGCTGCCTCCTAAGGAGCTCCGTGGGGGTGGGAAGCTGCACAGGTGAGGCTGTGATTACCTGCTGGGGTTGGCAGGGAGAAGACACCAACCACGGTTCTTCCCTGCAGCCAGAAAAGAGGGATTTCTGAACCCTGAGGTTTGAAGGAAGCAGGAACCTGCAAAGAAGCTTACCAAGGAGCCCTGGAAAAAGTGAGTGACTGGTGTAACAGCACCTCTGAATTCCCAGAGGAAAATATTTGGGAGGGTAAGCCAGGCTGGGGGGAGAGGAGGAGGTTTGGGTGGGCTGCTGGGCTCTGGGACCAGCACTGGGGAGGTGACACCTCCGTGGTTCCTCAGCCTCCCTGTTTGTTCTAGCACAGGGACTGGCTATCTGCTCTCTCTTCAAAACACAGCAGAAAAAGTCAATTATCTTGTATGCTTTTAAGTAAAATATTTTTTTGGCCTCAATGTCATCCTTTTTAATAGGATGTTAGATAAATTTCATGGTATGTATTACTTATTTTGTTTGGGTAATGCCTCGTAAGTAGGATTTTTAGATTAATTTAATTTTAATTGTTTCATATTTTGTTTGGATAATGCGTTATAGTAAAACTTCTGAAATTAATGGGAGCTTATTACTAAATTATAATGGAGCAATTATGAAAATAATGAATTTATTATTACAACTGCTGTTAGAATAAGTAGAAGGGTTTTCTAATGACCTGACTTTTTTCTTTGCTGATATATCAGAAGAAAATGTGTTTTGGAATACAAAGGTTTATATTCAAATAGTTTAATATTTGTGGTGAAACTTTCAGAACTTTACACTTGCCTAATATTTACTTTGGAACAAAAGCATTTTTCTAATCAGGCTGAATGCAGAGGCCAAACTAAGCAACACTTTTGTCTTGAGAGCTTAAAACTTTTTTGAGGCTCTCTAATGAAAAATGCTTCCCCTTCCCTCCTTCTCCTCCCTCAAATTGTGGTTTTCATTTGAGCTGACTCTGGAAGGTGTGTCCTGTTGCTCTAAGTTGCACAAAGTTTTCTTTTTATCTCTGGCTGTAACATTGAGTACCTGGAGATGGGAATGTCTCCCTCAACAAAGCAGCAGGGAATCTGTTTAAATCGGTGATTTAAATTATTTTTCTTTCTCCATGGTAGAAAGAAAAATGGTAGTGGTCTGTATTTGTTCACGTGTTGTTTGTGGGCTTCCCTACTTTCTGATACTAATTTTATTTAGACACTTGGTAACTTGTAAATGTTTGTGAGAGACGACAGAAGGCATGACCTAGGTATGGTCTTTTAGAGAAACAACCTAAGCCAATTATTATAGGGAAAATACTTGGCCATTCTTTAAAACTCTGGGCTGGATTTGTGCCTGATGACTCTATCTTCAGCGTAGACAGCAAACAGTGTAGAAGTTTCTTTCTCTAAAGGATGTCCCTGTGGCAGGAGAGCTGTTGTTTAAGATGTTACTGCTCTGTCTGGTGAGGGGTACAAACTGATGCATTGAAAAGGGAAATGGTGATCACAAATCAGTAACACAAAGTTATCAGGTGGTTTGAAGCTGCTCCAGAAATGGGCAGCTCTGCCCACCATTTGCACGCTCTGGTGTGTGGGCAGTTCAGCCCTTTGCATCCAACAGCTTGCCAGAGGCGAGTGTGGAGGTGGGGAATCTGTAGCTCGAGGGGTCTTGTTTGAGAAGGGGGAAGAGAGATCTGTGGTGCCTTATTGAGTACCGTGGGCTGGACGGGAGCATCTTGTCCCTTAGGAAGAGGGATCCAGCTAATACAGGCCAGTCAGTCACACAGTCCCTTTCAGGTCCATCTTAAAGGCTGCTGGTTGCTTTCCTCCTGGCAGTGGGTGTAATCTTTAATACTTTTGTAAAGGGTCCTTTGCAGTGGTTTTTGGGCTTTGATCTGAGGCACAGGCTCCCTGCGTAGAAGAGCTCTGTGAACCTCAGTGCTGCTCTCCTCTTCACCCAGCTTGGGCTGGAGATAGGGGGGTGCTGTTCTTTGTGTGGCATGATCCAGGGGCTTCTGGAGGTGAAAAACATCTCTGAGGAAAGCTGGTTCACTTTGTGGGCTGCAGAGTTCGGGGCTGGTCTGGGGAATGAAAACCCATTCCTTATCTCTGCCATCTCTATCTGGCTCTGCATCCTCTGAGCTCTTCCCTTGTGCTGCCAGAACAGGCAGCAGTTTTGTCCCCTGGAGAGTGCCAGTGATGTGAGCGAGTAGGTCCTATCCCCTCTGTTTGCTGCCTGTTTTATTTGGTGTGTTGTTAACCTTTACTCGGTGCACTTATTTACTTCAGGTTTTAATAGTGTGATAAGGTCACAACAAATTTAGTGGGAGGCATTTTAAGCACTTACAGCAATAAATCACAGTGTACATCACCCTTGTGGGGTTTATCCAGAACTAGAGAAATCCAATTTGGTCCATAATATGAAGGCCAAGTAAAGCCAGGTATCATAGTGAGAAAGCTTTGACGTATGACTCTGAAAGAACCTGCACACTTCTCCTCTATAAATTAACAGCTATTTTGCAGAGCTGACAAGTAGCTGATATTCTTGGAACTGGTCCTAGTTGTGGCTTTCCCCCCCCCATCCTCACCCCCTTCCACTCCAACCTCTTGATCTTCCCCATTAGAAAATCCAAAGAGGAAAAAAATAAAGCAGTCTGTTCTCTAATGTAGGTTTTAAAACACTGGTGGTATGGACACATCTCACAAGTGCAATGAACTTGCTGGTAGTGCATGAAAACCTAAAACCTCAGGGACTCATCTCTGCAGGAATATGTTCTTATCTATTCCTTTATATTCTGATTTTATATCTTTTTTTTTTTGTAGACAAGACAGCCTTTGCAGGTAGGATCAAACCAACCTCCAGGTCATCCTAAGAGCTGCAAAGTCCTAGTGACCAGAAATGAACAGTATCAAGCTCTATTCAAGAGCTGTAGATAAAGCACAAGGGAATGTGTCGTGGGCCACTAAACTGTGCCGGCTGGGAAATGGTCTTGATAACCTGGCATATATATCCCACTTTAATTCCTGTTGGTTTATGGCCCCTGCAGTATCCCAGGAGCCCTGCTGGTCGTCTGACCTTACCCCTGCCTTTAGTCCAGCCAAATTGAAAGGGTGTTTGAGGGAGGAGGGAAAAGAGGGAGGAAGGGATTAGTTGCAGGCGGTAGTCTTGGACTCCTGAACTCTCTAAATGACCCCAAAGGAGATTGATTTTGCTGGTGTGTAAAGCCTAGCAACCACCAGGGTTTTAAGCTAACATTAAAAATTAAATGCCAGTTTCCATGTTATTAAAGGTGGAATGAAAAATGCTGTGTTTTACCACATTCGGAGCAAGATGAAGACTTTTTAGAGCTCGGCAATGGCACGACTGTGAAATGCAAAAGCTGTGTGAGGAGGAAGGACAACTGTCTTCTTGAATTTCTCCTTTATTTGGGTAGCGAGAGAAGAAAAAACACTCCAAGTGAGAGACAGTGCTGTGGTGTCTGCCAAAGTTGCCAGAGAGCAGTGTGTGGCTGGGCTGTGAGAGCTGCACACCCGAGGGATGCTCGAAGGCAGCATCCATAAACATTGGCAAGTTGGGTTTTGTCAGGCACAGCTGCCTCTCACTCAGTGTCAAATACTCCTTACAAGAGCAGCTCCCCAAGTGATAGATTAAAAAGCAGCAAGAGCTTATAAAAATCTGGATACGATCTTGTTTAGGTAAATAAAACCTTGCCATTATAGAAGAATGGAGGGACTGAATGAATTTTTGTGGGGGCTGTGGGTGGGGCAGGTTTCCTTCTCACCACCCCAGGGGTGTTTTGGGTATGTGTAACCTTTGCTGGTTCTGCTGTTTTAATTTTGAATCCTTGCCCGCTGTCTTTATGAAGACTACAGCTCCCAGAAATGTGTGATTTGTTTTTGAAGGCATGAACTTCTTGCCTTCATCTGCGTATGTGGATTGTGAATATCTGACCTGTCTGCATCAGGCTGGGAGGAAAGCTAGACTTTTTTTTGGTCATCAAACCCTAAGACTTTTATCTAAGTACACATACTCTTGGAGCAGTGGGGCTGAGCGTACTGCATGGATGAACAGCTGATGCACAGAACCTGATTGGGGTTCCTATAAAGGAACATTAAAGTTGCCAGTCCCTGCTGTGAAACTTGGGGAGCAGGAGGCAGAGGTTTAATGGAGCTGCAGCCTATTGTAGGTGCCAACTCTAAAGCTGTCACTGGCAAAGAGCCCATGAGAGCATCAGAGGTGCTGGGAATGGGGCACTTGCTTCTAAATGGGGTCTGCACCTTCGCCCAAAGCACTGGGCACCAACAGCCATCGCTCTGCCATGGGCTGAAAGCTGCAGCTCCAGAGCATTTTGCATGCAGAATAGTCTCTCTCACTCTTTAATGCCTAAGTATTCTGATTATCCGCTTTTAATTTTTTGCTGACTAACTATATCCATAACTTCTTTGCTCTAGTAAAAATCTGCTTAATGCACAGCCATGTTGTAAAGTCAAGCTACAGTTCCAACAGGCCTAATCCTAAAAGAAGCACTTGTTCAAAAAAGATCCATTTCCCTAGGAAATGCGCTTTGATTTGCGAAACAGAAAATGTATTCATTTAACAGAGCCATTCATGTGACAGGTCACTATTTCACCCTTTTGGTGCAGTAAAAGTTTATTCTTTTAATAGGTTTATTGCTTTTTCGGTTATTTGCTTCCAAAGGACTCACTTGAGTGCTGCAGCTCTGATCTGGAGTACAGAAAATTAATTCTTTTTATGGTAGTCTATTCCTTTCACAAGTCCTCATTTTAAGTGCAGCTCAACTGTATTACAAATAACAGTATGAGGTCCTAGAGGGAGTACCAAGCCTCTAATTTAATATTGTACTGGAGGCCTTATAATGTCACCGCTGCCAAATCGAGCTTTTCTCTTTCGAGACTTCCTCTGTGTCCCAAGGGGAATTGTGAGCTACCAGGCTGGCTGCTGTCAGTGTTCATGGACGTTGCTGGGTCTGTGTGTTCATTCCTCTAGTTCTGGAGTTTTCTGATCCTGAGACTTATTCATGGAAACGAATGTACACAATGAAAGACTTATCTCAAAACTCTGTAATAAAGACAAACGCTGTGTGCAAAAATCAACTGTTACTGCCAGGCTTTCGTGGTGAGATGCTCTGCTGTGAAGACATCCAACCCTATGGGGGCATCCTAAACTCGCTCTGCTGATGATCCCTGGCAGACTTCACCTAGTGTCTTGGGACAAAATTGCTGATTTTCCAAAGTCAGACTTGGGGCATGGTGCTGTGTGTGCCATCCCTTTTGCATCTACTCCTCTGTTTAGTCCTTCGAGAGAGTTTGAAGGATAAACGTTTACAAAACTTGGTTTGGTACTGGTAGAATAGCTTTAAATAAGACTATCAGTCTTATTAGTTATAATAGAAAATGACCCACGTTTTGTTTACTCAGCATGTCACAGTGGCACCAGAATCCACCACTTCATTAATGTCTAGGATGAATCAAAGCTCTGGAGAGTTCTTTTTTGCCTCTTTGTTTTTTGCAGAACTATTCCACCTTCACTTCCTAACTCGCTCCTCTTCCTCTGGCTAGTTCTGGGTAGGTTTCCTCCTTGTCACTGACAGAAGATGACCTAGATCTGGTGCATCTTTTCTGGAGAAAGCAACCAAGCTGATTCTACTTATTCTCAGTGCTGTTTAAAGCTGGGCACGGTTCAGCAGAACTCAACCACTTTGCCCTTGAGAGTAAATCCCAAGCTCTGAGATGCATCTTTACTGTTGTGTTTCATGCTCTATGGACTGATCTATGGACATGCTCTATGGACTAAACCCTTCAGGATTTCTTGTGAACTCATCTTGGGGATAAGCCGATACTCTCTACTGTGCTTTGGCATGCTGACAAGGCACTAACTACTCAATGCTGACTGCCTCAATTTAATTTTGCTTGTGTTGTGTTGGTATCTGACCCCATGTGAAATCAGAGCCCCTGTTTATTTTGCAGGAGTAGATTCTGTATGTACCTCCAGTGAGCAGTGGTTTGGCCTGCAGGAAAAAATGATCCGGGTAGCCAAGACAGAGGGCAAAAAACCAAAAATATGTGCCCTTTTCTGTAGGGGATTTAAGGCAGAGAAAGGAGAAGGCTTCCCCTTGCTGTAATCCCTAGCAATGACTTTGAGGCTATTCTGGATGCCGATGGCAGTGCAGAAAGCAAGTGAGATGCTCCTGGGTGAGGTCCGTGACTCTTCCTTTGGCCGAGGAAAGACAAAAACTGAATTAATTGCCTGAACAGCGTGGGCTTACTTTTGAAACAACTATTTATTATTATTTACTCTGGGATGATTTCTGCACTGTCAGCACTCAAATTCCCAGACTTCTGATGCAGGATTCGGATGCCCTGTTTCCTGCCTGGAGGGCTGGCGAGCTCCGATGGGAGCATGTGGGACTGGAGGCGATGCTCAATGAAAGAGGAAAATGGTACAATTTCAGAGCATCATTTGTAATTATGCTTGTAATCGTTACCTTGCTTTGAAAGACTTTGTGAAAAGTGTGGACACAAGGGCTCCCTCAGCATTCAGTTTTCAAGAAGCATATTGTGAGTGGGTGGGTGGTTGTTAGGATAGAAACAAGGAAACCAGAATTCTCCCAACTGGTGAATCACTTTCGGTTCTCCCATTAACAGAAGGTCTCCCTTTCAAGGTGACTTTATTAATTAGGGCCTTTATCATCTCTTCCATCACAGGGGAAAGTGAAAAGATATCAGCAACTGTGTGTGGCCCTGGCTACAGAAGAAACAGACGGCCACCATTGGCAAAATTGAGCACTTTCCATCAAAAATTAATTAAATTAGCCCAGACTGAGTAAGTAATGCAACTAGATCTCCTCAGTACTTCCCAAGAGAAGTACGTTGTAAGTTAAGTGCACCCGGAGACCATATTTGGAAATGAGGCAATTATTAGTTTAATACAGTCATCAAGTTAATTTTACAGGAGCAGAAAATGCCAGCCCCTGGAGGAGGTGGCAGTGGTGTGTGGCACACAGCCTGCTCTGGCTAGAGCAGGACCGTGGTGGAGGTGGTGGGAGGACAGTCTGACCACCCTTAGCTAGAAGCAACCTGGTTGTCCCTTCCCTTCAATCTTTTCTAGATGGGTTTTCATTCTGCCCTCAGCACAACAGCATCCAAGAGGTGTAATTGAAGGGCAGCTTCTTTATCTGCCACAGCATGAGCTCCAGAGAGCATGGAGAGGTTAAGGCCGGGAACTGGCCGGGGCTCCTGGACAACAACTTGCTCATCAGCCACTGAAAAGAAGTAGTCGTGACACCAAAATTAGAGTCTGATAGTAGATAGTTTGACTGCAGCCCTAAGCACCACCATGAAATGCATTAAGTGACCTGTCACATGCAGTTTGCTGTTTTGTTCATCCTCTGCCCTGGAGACAACTGTGTGCGCAATGAGTTATTTGTAGCGGTAGGAATTTCTGGAATAACCATATACCCTTCTGTCTGCTGGAGAAAGCAAGCTGAGATGTGGAGGTAGTTACAACAGAGAGTGCAGTGATGGTCCTCTAATCACCCAAAAGTTGTTTTACTTCCTGGGCTCTGACCAGTTCCCAAGAAGACACTGTCTTCTGTGTCTAACAACAAAATAAACATGCTTCCCATAGAGCTTGTTGGCTGTTCCACCAAAATCAATGTGACTGCTGATGTAGTTTCAGGTGGTGTAGGCTTTGGTCTTTAACTATTTGCTCACCAAAACTCTTAGAAAAGCTATACATGTATGAAGTGCACATAAGCTTTGCTTTACCAGATTTCTCGCGGGCCATTTAAATCAGACTTATTTTTATTTCAACTTGTTTGCCAGACCACCACAGTCAGATAATCTGACCCTTCTAACATGTGCTTGAACAGTGATGAAAATAATACGTTTGTGCTGAATCCAGAGCTTGGACCCCAGACACAATCCAATTTAGCCTTTGAATTTTTGTTTTGGTACAGGTATGCCCTTCAGTTTGGCTCTAGGTGTGATGAGAAAGGGCCTGTCTATAGGAAACCCCAGCAGTGAGACTTCTGGTTTTGGCATGTCCAAGCCAGCTTCGTGCCTCACAGCACTGGGGCTAAATCATCTTTGGTACAACTTGCTAAGTCCACTGGTGGTGCCCCAGTAAGGGATCTGACCCCAGCTGAAGTCTTCTTGCCCACTTAAGTGTCTTTACTTGGCTTTGCCAAAAAGATGGTGCGTGAAAATTGCTTTTATTACCAGAAAAAGAAGTTTGCAATAAAACCTGTCTCCTTGGGTGCACTAATTCTATTTTACGAAGAAAGAACATATTGTTTTAATTAATCATATGAAAGCAAAATTAGCATGATTATGTGAAAGGTGCTGTAAATCATTCTGATCCACATCATTGAACAAAGAGCACTTAGTTATTCCAGAGTTGTTAAAGATTTTATCTACCCAAGTGAAAATTCAATTAGCACAAACCAGTCTCATATAAAACTAAGGATTCTGACTGCTGGAAAAACTTTGTGTGTGAATACTACCTTATGCCAGTTTGATAAATTACTGTAATTAACTGTATCCCACGCAAGCTAAACAAAATTTACAGAAATGTTGTTGTACAAAAGAGGGATATCTTCTCTCTTGTTCTTAGGTAGAAATTTGAATGGTCTCCATAATATTGTTCTGAACATTCTATTCTACATCAAGGTAAAAAAAAAAAATACTGCCAAGAAATGCAGACAGCTCTGAAAACTCATTGTTTGCTTTTGTGGTTTTTTTATTCTCCCCTTCCCTCTCCTGCTGCATTAAAAACAGGCACTGCACTTAACATGTTTCAATTAAGCAACTTGAATTCAATTACTCAACCCAAGACATTAGTAGCGATAGACAAACTGAAAAAGAAATGAGATTACTTAAAAAAAGAGCTGCGTTCCTATCCCTGGTCCAGCAGGGAGATGCGCAGAGTTGTTAAAGAAAGGGGCAGAAATGGTGAGTATGACAAGTTATGCCAGAATACATCATCTCAATGGAAAATTAACTGGACAAAAAAATGGGTTTGTTCTTGAAACGTGTCTTTCCTCACCTGTTAGTTATATTTGTCAAGTTTTGGCTGAATTCTCCTCCTGTAAGGAAAACCCGCTGTCGGTGACTGCAGGGTCAGGCTCTTTGCTGGTACGTGTGTGCAGTGACATATTGAGACAGCTCTCTGATTTGAGGCTGCTTTCTGTGTTACTCTCATCCTGTGCTGCTCTTTTTGTCTTACAAGTCACCTTATTAAGCAAATAGTAGTGGCCTGTTCTAGTGAGAGTAGTCAAGTAGAATTGAATTGGTGGTTTTAAGCGTTTTAATATTCCAGGGAGGGTTTTCTTACTGCTGTGTAGGTGGGGTTAAGGAGAACATGCAGTGTCCCATGGCCAGCTGTAACCATGTTTGTGGAAGATTATCATTATTATTCTCAAAGATTCTACCCTGGGCAAACCCCAGAGATGTTGTAGAATAGTCTACAGTGTTTGGACTGGGCCATGTATCTCAAGAAGGGCAGCCTTTCAGGGTCTGGAATGTAATTGCTATGTGTTCTTGTTGCAAATGTGGCTGTTCAATATATGATCTGGTAGTGTCTGGTCTCTTTTCTTCATCTTGTCTTGGGCCCTTCCCTTTGGAGAAATGGGAAAAACCATGCTAGAACTGTGCAATCTGAAGGAAGAAAGGGGGAATCCACCTTTCTTTGGATGCTCCGGTATGAGATGTGTTCTCTCTCTTGTTTCAGTGACTTGCTTTGGTTGGATTTCTTGTATGTTTTTAACTTTCTTTCAAATTTAACTTAGTTGTCCAGGTTTGGATCTGGAGATAGGATGAATCACTTCTGGCAAAGGAAGCTAAGGGCCTTGGCCTGTGCAGCAGCATCACACCAGGCTGTCTGACTTACGGGGTCTCCCTTGCTTTTTGTACTGAAAACGAAAAAGTGAATGTAAGTAAACCTTGAATTGCAAGATGGACTGGTGTGTGTGCACCCCTGGACTCCTAATGCTGCAACTGAACCTTCTGGCAGATCTCGGCATGTATGTTAATCAAAGAGTGAGCTGTCTGGATGAGACCCATCGCATACCCATTGTATTGATCCCCTCCCCTTTGATTCAGGGGAGGAAAAAACCAACCTTATGAACTGCAGAATTGCTGGCACTGCTTTCTGTACCACCAGAAAGTGTCTTGGACATCTCCCAAACATGTAATGACCTGGTCTGATTCTACTTGCTCAAGCATGGGAAGTCCTGGGGTCAGATCCTCAGCTGGAATAAATGAGCATTGCTCTGATTGCAGTCAAAGATCTCTGCCAGCCCGCCTTGGCCGAGGACCTGGCTGCTGGTTTTTAAGGGAAAATGTGGGCAAATGTAACTGGTAGCAAATAGGATACAAACAGCTGCAGATTTAGGCAAGGTAAGAGTATGGCAGGGGGTGTGAGGGGGAGAGGACGACAACAAACACCCAAAGCAGCTCTCGTTGCAGTTTAGATTATTTAAGTGAAAACATTTACCCAGAGCACAAGTGGAAGATCTGTTTGTGTGGCTCAAGTTGTGTTTAAGCTTGTTCCCTCAGAGGTGAACAGGGAAGGAATTCCTTTTGCTATTTTTAAGAAAAAAACACACTATCCAACCCTTCCAAAAATCCCCATCAATGAGCAAGCCCCCTTTGCTGACAAGGATTCGTTGGGATGTAACTGCTACATCCCCCCTTGGCCCCATGGCAGCTCTGCACCTCTTTCCAGAGCAAATCTGTTTCTCAGCAGCTCGCTGGCCCTGCCAGTTTAATTTCAAGTCTGTTGGATTTCAGGCATCCTCCTTTTTAATCGCCACTTATTTCTTTAAAGAGAAACGGTCACCCGCTTCGGGGCGAGGTGGATTAGTGGAAGTGTTGTGTGTGTTGGCAGAGGGACCCCTCGGTGCAGGAGAACCTAGAGCCTGTTTCCTCCCCGTGCCCCGTCAGCTCCGCCGGTCCCTGCCTTGTGAGGAAACGGGCCATTGCTAATGGTGTTTAATTTTGTTTCTCTGAGCTGTGGCTGCCTTAGGTCCCTGTATTCAGGGCTGTATTCAGTTTGTCATTCGTAAGCCTCTGTGCCTTTTCCGTAGCAGGATGAGACGGGTGACACTTTCACAGAGCTAAAGTGGGGTTTTTTTACCCCATTCGAATGTCAGCCTGCATTCCTTGCTAAGACAAAAGTTCATTTTATCCAAGTAAGGCTTGGTGGCTTGAGAATCTAATCTGTTCTCCTTTTGTTTCTTACTTAAAGCCCAAACTGGTACCTTATGAAGTAGGGAATTGTGCCACTGCCTGCCTTGCTATTCCTAGGCTTAGGGCAAAGTTTTGGGGAATAGTTTTGTTAATTGCCCCTGTAATGAAGTCTGTTCCTTTTGCTGGCTGCTGGGTGCTCTGACACACTGCTACCCTCTAAACAAGTAGAGGTAGTAGTACTAGCAATTTGCTGCCTTTTGTGGCAATGAGGCACACAAAGTATTTCCTTGGAAATAGAAAGAACACAGCAAGAAGCCCTGTTACTTTTTCTGCTCCAGCTCGAAGCTTTGCAAGTAAATTACTGAAAATGTCATTCTAGTGAACATCTGTGTGTTTCTGCGTGTTCACACATGTGTGTGGGTAGTGGTGGGCACCAGCAGCTCTGCCCGATGCGTGTTGCCTCCAGGGCTGGTCACTGGTTTGTGAATCTTACTGCTGTGACCGAGTCCCTCCTGCCAGGGTTTGGGTGCTCCTGCTCAAGCCTGGGTTCAAGCTGTTCTGCCAACGTGCCCAGGTGGCTGTCCTCCTGGCTAATTGAAAAGCAATGCCAAAGCACACTGTGGCTGCCTTCCCCATCTTTTGCACTGATTTAGAAGTCGATTATGTATCGAGTGGTTTATACATCCTTTCCTCTTTGTCCCCCCCCTTGCGCTTTCTCGGTCTGTTTTCTGAACAAACATTAACTTGTATAATTTTGCTGGCTGTCAAGCTGTGGTGGAGTTTATTTGGCTAGTGACTTTTTGTTTTGCAAAATTAATTAGATAAGGATAGATTTAAGTGACTGTGGAAGGCGTCAACGAAATATTACGTTCTCATTAACTGGAATATTACAATTGCTCTGCTGTAATCTGCAGAGTCAACGAGATGGACGTGAGTGAGAGGAGAAGTAGTTTTTCAGTGACCTCTTGACAAGGGGATTGGCAATAGGATGGTTGCTTCTCATCGATATGACCTCTTTGGAAAGGGCACCCTTCCTGGTTGGAGCTGCAGAGTGTGTGGGGGACCGTTCCTGGCTTTTGGGAGCAGAGTCAGCACTTTTGGTGCATCTCCAAAGCATTTAGCTGTCCTCCCCCTCCCACCACTAAAAGGTTCCCTTGCCCCCACTGTCACTGCAGACTTCCCACGGGGGAAGGCAAAAATAGCTCCTTCCTTTACAAATAAAGAAGAAAAGAAGGGAAAGGAAAAGGAAGAAGTAACAGGGAAAATCAAAGGGGACAGAAAACCAGACTACAGTCTATGTGGCAAAGTGGGACTGAATCTGTCCTTGTGTTCAGGTTGGTGTGTTCAGGGATGTGTCATTTTGAGCACTTTGAGGTGCTTTGTCGTCATTGAAAATACTACCATGCTAGAAATAACAAGACTTTCTGTTGGGATGAATAAAGAGCTCAATTTTATATCAGAAGACTTCAGTGTTGTGCTAGGTTTAGTAGTCTGAAAAATAGGTTCTGAGAACCCTACTTTTACCCATTTAAAGTTCATACCTCCACGTGGAAATGGCTGTTGTGGAGACTAAATGGAAATCTGATGTCTGGGAGGATGGAGC
This sequence comes from Scolopax mira, assembly GCA_004320125.1. Lineage (NCBI taxonomy): Eukaryota > Metazoa > Chordata > Aves > Charadriiformes > Scolopacidae > Scolopax > Scolopax mira. The sequence goes on from BJBW01006562.1 coordinate 308,077, forward strand.
TCTGCTTCTGCAGAGAAGATGAGCTGTCGTGAATGCCGATCTGCAGCCTGCAAGCAGAAAGGTGATCGAATTCCTGGAGCCATACTGACATACAGCTGGGGGCATGGATTCGAGGGTGGATGAGTCCCTTCTATAAATAATTGCTGAGGAACACAGCACATGGGATGAAAAGGACGGAAAACAATGCCAAGGACAAAAATGCACAACTAGGGAATACTCTGAGAGAGTGGAATGAATCATATAGTGACAAACAAACCAGAACAGGGGAAGGTGCTGGGGTTACAGCAAATAATGATGCACCTCTCCTGTGGAGTGCCTCAAATGAAAAGCACTTGGTGAAAGTGGTCTATAAGCTGTACGCTGGATTGAATTCCCACTGAGGCCCATGGAATTGCTCCCATTTATTTTTTTTTAATGAGTTGATTTGGGCCTCACAGGCCCGTTTTGATTGCTTGTGCTTTGTGGATGGATGTTTTCTTACTCTACTGGGCAAATACATCAATTGGTTTCAGTTGGACTATTTGAGAACGAAGACTGTGTTAATTGTGAGTTAGGATATTGCTGTTGCTGTTTAGGATTGTAAATGGTCATGGTATGAAGAGCCTTTTTGTCTACCAGAGTTTTAAAATGGATTCTGTTGCCAACACAGATAATGCCCCAGTGCGATGCTGGGTAGGGCTGTAGCTGGGGATCAAGACTTTAAGGGAAGATCGAGAGCTGAGAATATTGCAAATATGTGAAGAATTCAGCAGCAGCTTCTAGCTGAGAAATCAACACTGCCAGGGGACGCTTCTCAAAGCAAGACCCCCAAAGCAGCATAAGAAATTCACCCTGGTTATTGTTACTTAGGCCATGCAACTAACTCTTTTCTCTGCTAATGATACCAAGCAATTAGTTTGTCAAATGTTTGTCTCAAAAATATTTATATTTTTTAGCCTTGAAACAGAAAAGACCATTTTGCCCTTGTCTCCTGAAAATTACCAGACATTCAGCTGACAGCAGTAGGAATCAGAGGCAGCAGAATGCTGTCACTGGAGACCATGCAGGGGTCAGGTTTGGACACCCATCTCCAAACTGCTACTGGATCTTTAGCTCTTCCAAGCTGTTGGGTTTTTTCCCCCCAGACCTTCCAGTTAGGGTAGTAAAAAGGGCACTGACACCTCTTTGAGGTTTTTTTTCCTTCTAAATTACTAACCCGGACTCTCTGTTTATTTTAAAGTTTATTGTGACCATGAACCACGTAATTGCAGATTTGAGTGTAAATCAGGGAAAGGCACCTGGGGCTTGAGTTTTATTGTCAATAAATAACTGTAAGAATCTGGGAGCTGCAGCGCGGTGAGGAGTATCTGTGCGCCAAAGGGGTAGGACACTGAAAGTGCAGTGAAGCAGGAGAGCGGAGCAAAAATAACTAATTAATGCTTATTGAATAAAACTATTTTGCTCTTCATCTGTGGGAATTAGATTTAGAAAGAATTAGATTTAGAAGAGACTTGAGCAAGCTGATTCGGTGACATGGGTTTTGGTGTAGCGCTGGGGCTGGTGTTGTTTGCAGAAGCACAGACACCAAGGTCATGTCTTTGAACTACACTCGTTTTTGATGGGAATAAAAAAGAAAGATGTTCCCTGGTGTTTTTCAACTAGTATAAAAAAAAAAAGGGGGGGGGGGGAACTAAAGGTCACAAAGTGACAGTGAAGGAGTGGATGCACCCAAAATATTCATGACAAAAATTTCTTCAGCTGGGCAGAGCTTGGTACTGCAGAAGAAAACGGCCACATAAAAATACCCTGCAAGAAAATGCTCAAAGGGAGAAGAATGCTTTTGTGTCAGGAAAACTGCATGTAAATTAAATCTTTCTTTGTGTGTGGAGTGATGGCTGGGCTGGTGCCTCGAAGGTTGGCTGTGGAAAGCAGCAGCAGCACCTGTGTCACTGGAAGACACTGAGAGAGGACATAGGACCAGAGAGGTTACCTCCATACTGTTGGTAGGAGAAGGATGCTCCTCTCCTTTTCAGCTGGTACAGCAGAGAGTATTGGTGAGTTGGTGGGTGAGGAGAGAGAGGCAACAGGAGGTATGTGAGAAGTTTAGTACTATTTTTTTCTCTTCCTCTGCTCTTTTGCAGCTTGTTCTGGAATTTTTAGCCTTGCAGACATCTTGGGTCCTTGCAGTACAGCTGCTTGGTATCTCAGCATCCCTGGCTGGAAATATGTCCAGCTGTATGAGGGTGAACAAGGGTTCCCAGCACAGGGGTGTTGCTGGGGATGTGTGCCCCCAGCAGAGCTCCTTCCAGCATGAACTCTGCTGTGGCTTCTTATTTGTTGTTGGATGTAACTTGTCTGCAGCAGGGGGGCCTGGAGCAAAGTCTCCTGAGATAAAGACAAGGAGAGTGTTTGAGGTGGGGAAGACATGAGCCACATATCTTGAAACAAGTTGTAGAAGTTAAGTATCTGAAATGCCCAACATTTTTTCCCTACTCCGAGCAGCAGCAGGATCCCTGCTGAGACCACGGGCTGTTTCATCCACACAGCCAGCCCCGGTGATGGCTCTTCCCTTCCCAAGGGCAAAGCTCAGCTGAAGCAGAGCCCCTCTGAACTTAGCTGAGCTTAAGGAAAAAGTGTGCATTGACTGTGGGGTTGTTCTTGGTGTATTCACACTTACTGACCTTTTCTGGCTGCTTCCTCACCTTTCCCTGATATGTCTTCCTCCTGTCTATGATTCTGTCCATGTTATCCATCCATCCATCCCTCCAGGAGGGGTGCTGTTAGAAAATGCTGTCACTCTTGATGACTGACAAAAGGAAGGGCATTTGTCCTTTTGTCTATCAATGTGATAAGCAAATCCAGTGCCACTCATTTACATGCAGAGAGGACCGTTTCATTAAGAATTTCATTAAGATGGTAATGTTTAATGTTTCCTGGAAAAAATGAGGTTTGGGGTTGTTCAATTATATAATTAAAGTCAGAGAATTAGGAAAGACTGCAAGCTGCTTGCAAAATGTGGGCAAGTTTAATGGTAAAACTTGTAAATAAGTTCAATGGAAATGAGCTTTCTTTATGTTACTTGCCTTGAATGGAGTTTGTCCCCTGCAAGGGTGAGGGATACGGAGGAGGGCAGATGGAGAGTCAACAGCCTTTGACAGAGGAATGTATTAACAAACAGATCTCATTTTTTTACTTCCTCTGAGCAACAGGAGACGGGTGACCTGATAAAACACAGAAAGCACTGCTGGAGACCCTGCTGCGTGAGCCCTGCCCGTGGGCTGTTGGAAATCATGCCTTGCGGAGGCTGAGATTTAAGAACATTTCTTCCACTTTATTTAGCACAGCGCTGGCTTACAATGGAGTTGGCCTAGTGTTTTGCGAGCTTTGTGTTAATTTGTGCCCTGTGATGTTATATGTTCATTCCCACCACGAGTGGGGTTGAAACGCTGCCCTGTGTGCTGTGCTAGAATTGTCTGCCTCCCGTGTGTGATCGCGTGGGCAAGGGAAGAGCATCCAAATCTAACCTGAGTGAGGGCCACGAGCAGGTGTATAACCAGTAAGGTGAGGTCAAGGCATGTGAGATGTGCATGCATATGTGTATGGATCTACATATCTCATACACACACTTACAGAGAAGAAGAAGAACAGAATCAAACACTGTAGTGTTAATTCCTTAAACTAACAGAGTATTCCCTAACTTCTTTTCTGGAGACTAGGTTTCCCTCAGGTCTCCAGACAGTGGGAATGGTTTGAGAGGGATCTTTTCTCTACAGGGGACAAACTTTTAAAGATAACTCTGCCCCATCAACAGAGTTTCCATTGCAGCAGGCTGAAGTCCTTTTGTCTCCCCAGTCTGCATAAATCCTACCTGCTAAGAGAGGCTCTCCTGATCACTCCCTGGACTTTCCAGAGCACTAGAGGAGCTGAATCTGGAATTCATTAGCATCCAGATGGCTCATTAGACTCCCCGAGTCCTGTCCTGCACCAACCAGCTCCATGTAGTTACTCCAGAAGTTCTCTGAATCTTTTTGTAGCATCCTTTAAATGACAGTCCTGAAAAGGGACATAAAAAGGGAATTTATTGTGGAGAATTCCCAACAGAAGCTCAACACCTTAAAAAGAAAATGGTGACCTGACAATGCTGCAACAATAAGTCATGTATTATGTGCTTCTCTTTTTAGTGCTTTATATAGCTTATTTTAAGGAGATGATCATTTTGATGCACCATTATTCTTTATAAGGAAGACCTATAGTTGAGTGATTGAGAATAAGAACTGTTTCCTTTTTTATTTTTTCACAGCGTTCCAGTTCAGTTCATTATGGGCTTTTATTTTAATTTGTGCCTTTGAAAGTTGGACAGCATATTAATAATTTCATATAGAAAATCTCATACAGATTAATTTATTCAATACTCTTTTTCTCATTCAGCTTGTGAAAGATTCACAAATTTCCTTACAGTTCTTAAATCCTATCATTTTTTTCCCTTCAATATATATTTTGCAACTGCAGCAGGAGTTGTGGGATAGTCCGGAGCATTTTATTTGGAGTATGAGTTGTTACTACATTTTTGGACATGAGATCAGGCTATGTATTGGCAAGGGTTAGCCTTCTGCTCTTGGTGGCAGGGCTCCTTTTAGCCCCCTAGTTTATGACTCAGTATCTATTCCTTATTCTTGTAGATTAACACTTGATTATTTTTTTTTTTCTTCTCCCCAACCTCTGTGCATTCAGCAAAGCTTTTCAGTATGTTGACAAGAATGATGCATAGGTCTTTCATTATTATTTATCTGTAATGTATTATGAGTCAATGAATCACATATTTGCCTTCTGCCTGATAAATACTTGCCTGCAGGGAGAAATACACCGAGTCATTAGTAGTCAAAGAATGGTAATTCCTATGAGTTTACTGCTGGGTCAATAAAAATGTGTTTAGGCATTATGCTGGACAAAAAGGGATTACTGGGTTACTGAATGGGTGGGAGTGATTATAGATTGAAATATTTGTGTTTTGAAATGGGTTTGAATAAAAACATACCGCGCATGTTTGAATAAAAACATACCGTGTCACTTGCCAAACTTTTGGATTATCTCTGTAACAATAGAAATACTCCTTTTTGTGTTGCTTGTTGATAGTGATGTCATTCTCCCATTAAGGTTTGTAATGATGACTTGATCTGTTGGTCTGCTCTGGGTTCTTCCCAATGAAACTGTGTGAATTTGGGGATTCATGAGATCCAAAATGCGCTGCATGGATTTGCCTGTGACTTGTGGGACCAGCAAGGGCCAGCCCTTGTCCTCCAGCTCAGTCTGGCAATCACACAGCGATCTGGAGCAGCTCTCTGCTTGAGCACCACTCTTCATTTAACATTTCCATATTTGCTGTCATCATAGTGTTGAGAAGGGTGGGAATGTATTTTGCTTCCCAAATTCCCTGAAGGAATTGGAGCTCTTACTGCAAAGTAGTTGAGAAGGCTGCATAGATGGGGAAGATTGATGAGCAGTAAGTAAAATATTTAAACACGTATGTAAGACAAGCTTTGTGTGGTATCCATTTATCATCTTGAGTGAATTTCATTTCCAGGCTGAGTTCAGACTTTCAAAGGAGAAAACAAGAGCTTTCATTCTTGGAGCGGCATCTTTGGAGAACTTCAAGGAGCAGCAGCCACTGCTAAATTAGTCTATCTCTGGATCTTTATTGAACTGTTAGTGGTTACACATTTATTGCTGCAAAGGCTTGGTGGCTGCTGATGGCTAGAGGGACACAATCAGACATTTCAACAGTGTAATTACTCTGGTGTGGAGGCAACAAAGTTGTTCCAAGGTCATGTCGTCACATCAGAGCAGGCTGTTTCCTGCATCTCATTTTTATGCCCACACGCAAAGAGACACTTTTCTGGCTGATATTTATAGAGAAGTCCTACAGTCATTTTAATTATGCACAACATACTGATGCCTGCCTCACTGATCATAATTGCAGCTCTGACCTGTTTTATTTTGTGATTTAGATGCTTTCTCTTAAGCATTGCTCTGAGGTGTGATTTACAGTGGCAGGTACTGAAAGTGAGGAGACAGCCATTGATAACGTGGCTTCAGCTGGAGGAGGCTGAAATGTTGCTGTGGGCTGTCGCTGAAGGGCTCCTGTGTGTTCTTGAGGAAAGTGTTGCCAGCAACAGCTGGGAAGGGACAGACCAGGATCTGCTTGTCCCGTCCTGCCTGGATGACTTATCTTGTCTTTTCCCTCTAACTTCATTTCCCCTCCTCGCTCTTCTCAGCATGAAAAGTCCACAGTCAAAACCTCCACTCTCTGATGATTCCTTCTGAAAGTGATTTTTTTTTTTTTTTTTTTTTCATCTGAGTGACTGGTTTTGCAAAGGCAGGTCCAGGAGCAATTCAAGCACCCTTCCATAGGGAGCCTTCTACATCGTGGTGTCCCAGGAAAGCATTCCAGCACTACTACCAAGTCCCTTCCTTTTGTCACATTAAAAATTCAATAACCAGAGAAATCTGTTTCTTGTAAAACAAGGAAATGTGGGAACGTGGCATCTTGCGAGCAGCAGCGCTGCCAGCCTGCATATCATAGCAAAAGAACCCCCAGGGAATGTCTTGGAAGACTTAATTTTTTAAATCCCTTGTCATGTTTTCATGCCACTCGTTCAGTTACCAGCAGAGGTGTCAGGAGACAAGTCCCGTGGGCCTTCTGCAGTGCTTGGCAACAAAACATTTGTCACCTAATGCTTTTAAGTGGTTATGCAGGACAGGAAAGGCATGAGTGTTTGGGAGAGAAGATGACCCATTTTTATCTTTCAGAAGTCTTGTTTAGATGGAAGTTTTGCCAGCAGGGATTTCTGGTGATGGAAGAAAGCCAGGAGACAACAAGCCCTTTGGAGAGCTGCTCTTCTTTGGAGCCCTGTCTGCAGAGCCATCTTTTGGTCACCAGCCCAGTTAGAGTCAGTCAGGGCTTGCATCTGCTCTTTCTCTGCAGTAAAGTCCTGCCATGTTCAAATCCACTGTAATCAGATCTTCAGGACGTGGCCTCTCTGCATGCAGACTTTTTGGTGGCTCTCATGAGCTAAGTCTGGAATCCTGAACCCTAAAAATGAGTAATCCTGTGTTCTAGGGCTACAAATAAAGCTCTTTCAGCTGCAGGAAAGGCTTGTATTCCACAGTGGGAAAAGATCCTTATGCCGAACTAGGTAAGGACACTGCACCAGCCTCCCCCTTGTCAATGGGCAGAGTAGAGGCTGGTCCTGGTCTGAACTGGGACCAGTTCAGTTCTTCTGAAAAAAAGAAAAACCAACCTAATTTAACATTTCCTCTGAATTATTCACGTCAGCAAAGGACAGCTGGTGGAGATGGGTAGACTAGAGAACCAGCTCCGCAGACAACAAAAAGAAAAGTAATGAAGTGATGAGAAATGTGGCTCATTCCTTGCTTTGGTGCTCCCCTGGTGTCTATTTGACTGCATTCCTCTCCATGGAGAGAGTCTGCTCTTTGGTACGGCTTACTCTATTATTTTAAGGAAACATGACATGGCATAGCTCCTGTAGGAGAAGTGATGTTCAATAATGTAACACTTTAATCGCTGTGGAAGTGTTTAGCTCAGGGCACCTAATAGTCCATTGGAATGGGCTATGGCTTTTCTCACCTTCAGGTTAATAGTTTGTATTGCACTTCGCTGTTCTGAAGTGGGTTTAATGCCACGTGCTGAATCTAGTTTGGAGGAGAAGCCATAGTAAGAGAGGAAATGTTGAGATGCATTTCATTTGGGTTATTTTGTTTGATTGGTTATTGAGGGTTTTTTTTTTTTTTCTACTGGAAAAAGGAATGCAGGAAGTGCTAGCCTTATTCTGTAGCATTCCCAGGCTACTCCTGCTATTATTTTAGCAGGAGCTGAAACAAAAATTCCTCTTTTCTCAGTGTATTTCAGCACTGCATCTTTATCCCAGGCTCTCTGCACTGGCATGCCAGAGATGACAGCAGCCATTTGCTCGACACTGACCTGAGATGATGAATTCATTTTATTTAAGCTATTGAATTGTTGTGATTGTCCCTTATTGTGTGAGAGTAAACGCTATGGGAATCCTGTGTTCTTTCACCTTTTCCTGTTGCATCATATCATCAACTCTCATTTTGTCCTGCCACAAAACTCGTCAGAAGCTGCAATCCTGTACAAGGTCTTCAAAGTGGTTCTTTAAAAAGAAGAAGAAAAAAAAAAGGGGGGCAGGGGCAAGCTCTGCCCACTGACATGCTGAATAGTGACAATTTAACTTACAATCACAGAAGAGTGACTTCAAGTGTGGTCTTCAAGTGTCCTCAGTGAGAGAGGAAAAGTACCTGGAGTCCAAAGAAAACAAGTAGCAACCTTGACTGGTGCTTCCTCTGCCTTTCCCAAAGCTGCACCCTACAGCAGAGACCTTACACAGTTGTTTCATCCAGGCAGAGGGTTTGCAGACCTGACTACTCCTTGACCAGGAGCCAGATGGTCATCTCTGCAGTGCCTGGACCTGCTTGTAATGGGTGAGAGCATAAAACAAAACTCATCTGCGCTGCCCCAGCTGCTTTTCTCCTTTTTCTTGGGCTCTTTCCCCACTGAGGCAAGAAGTCTGTGATTTCCAAAAGCAAATGCCTCTCTCAGTCTGTCTCAGATCAAACTGCATCACAAGTGGCAGGTCCTTAAAGCAGATGTGACAGCTACACTAGGATATGTCCCCCAGCTGGTGCCATCAGGACCCAGTGCGACAGCCACAGTGCATTGCGGGCCTGGCAATAGGCAGAAGAGCCCTTGGAAACTTCTCAGCACAAAACCATCTTATGAATGATTGATCATCAGAGCACGGGCACTGCGTGAAGCGCTTGCGCCAGCTTGACTGAATTCGGTATCTGCCCTTCTCCCTGACTGACTCTGCAGGGAGAGAAGTGCTGCTTACTGACCTGAAGGGGACTGTTACCGGTGGACTTTGCAGACAGGGGTTGCAGGATCCTGCCTGTTTCAGAGCTTAAACCTACCCCTTGGAGCACGGTGTGGCTGCCCTGTGTCTGGGCAGATCTCGTTTGAATCGTGCTAAGAAGGCACAGGCTCTGCTGGTCTGTCCTTGGGGTTGGGAACTCATTTCAGGTGGGTTCTCTGCTGGGTTCTCATACCACCCCTGGAGTGCTGCTGGTGAAAATAACCATGTGCAGAATCAAACTCCATCAAATAGGTTATGCAGGCAGTGACTGATAATCTAGTTTGAGGAGTTAAAGCCTGAAAGGTTTTCTGTTATTGTTGTTGTTTTTAATTTGATATCCGATGTGCCCCTGTTACCTTGCTTGTGTCAAGTGGGAGTTATTGAGAAGTTAAGATTTAGGCACTTGGCTGATCTCATGCAAGAAACACTTAATTGCCCTTTGGCTTCTGTCCTTACAACTTCAAGGTGTCAGTATATGACATTTTCTGTCCCTCTGCATAATGGAAAGAAGTCTGACAGTGTGGATAGATGTCTCTGGGTATCAGGTGCAGTGATAAAACAGGGTAATAAGTGTGATGAAATCTTAGGCCATTTCCTTTGCTATCCTGTGCACCTGGGAGATGCTTTATTTTGATGTGTGTTTCCTGCTTTTACCAAAAACATTCAGTATTCGCAGCTCAAAGAAGGTTGGCAGGAGACAAGCAGAAAGCAACTGCTGAACTCTGCAGTGTGAGAGCTGCAGAGCTGTACTCTATGAAGCAGAGTTCTCCTGCCACAAGATCTGACCTGTTCCCGAATGAAATTCACATGGGCCCCAGGTTTTGTAAGCATAAAGCTTTCTGGAATAACCTGCCTCCATCACTTCTGTTGCAGCTTCTATGTTGGAAAGTAGTTTTTTTATGAAATCACCAAAGTTCTGCCTGTTTGAATATCATCGAACATTAGGGGCTCTGTGACTGTCAGTCTTTTAATTCCAGAGCACAGGGATATGCTGACAGCAAAGAGTTAGGAGAATTGGTAATGCCATCAGCAGGATGAGTATGGGAGGCTGTTCAGGGCTGGATGTGCACAGAGAGCCTTCCCCAGCTCGCAGAAACTGCTCGGCTCACCTTCCCCTTCCTATCTGGCAGTAATGCCCCATCAGCTGAAAGCCAAGAGCTGTTTATTGATTATTACATGCCGTCATTAACCAGCACGTGCTGAAAGGAGGTATTGAAGTAGAGAGCGAAAATCTGGCTTTTGACTCCTGGGACTGATTTTCCAGGAAGGTGAAAGCAAGCCTGTGACAGTCAGCAAATTGGGAAATTCCTGATGCGTCACACATCGCTGCCAGCTTGTGCAGCAGCTCAGAAGGACCTGATGCAGAAATACAGCCCATCAGCAGACCTCCTATGTTGTCAATATTCTCATGAATGGGTCAGGGTGTAAAACTAGCCAGGCAAGACAACAGACTGCAAGCCTGGCACCTTGAGGAAGTTCATCTTCCAGAAGCGCCCGAGAAGGGGTGATGTGACTTTGAATGCCCTGCCACTAAGGTGCAGCAACTGGTGGCCCGAAAGCAGCTCGGTCAGTGGCAATGTGATAATTGCCAGCTAAAAAGGAGGAGGTGAGCACGTAGGTAGGCAGAGGAACAGGACTGGGTATTTTGTTTGGTTGGTTTGTTTGCAGAAATGTGAGCTGTACACCAATTGGATGGATCCTTTCAGTGGTGGTGCCAGGGTTGTTATCTTCACCCCTGTGCTCTTCAAGCCGGGTCCTCAGGTGGTGGGAGCAGTGGTTGCTGAGGTTGTCACCGCTGCTCGTCGCCTGAAGCCACCTTATTGTCCTATAACTGGCAAGGAAATGTGCCAGTACAGGCAGGTGTTGGAGCCGCTTACTAATTTTTATCAAACGATAAATGTTTTCATTTATTCTCTGTCGCAGAAGAAGCCTTGGTTACTCTTTGGGAAAATTGAACAGAGATAATAGGTTTCCGCTAATGCTCCTCTTCTATCTTGCTTACCCAGAGCTGGTCCCATCTCTACAATGGGGAAACCAGCTTGTCTGTTGAACATATCACTGCCAAAGCAAACTGTGGAAATCTAATGATATTACATATTGCTCTCAAAAATGGAGAAAACATTTGTAATACTCTGGCTTATCACTAAGCTGCCCAGTCATGAAAGAAGTGGCAAGCTGATACATTCAAATAATTGTATAAAAATAACAGAGGAGAAGAAAAATGTTTTAAGAAAGCTCTGCTTGGTGCTAACTTTTTCTATCAAAAAGAGTGATGCTTTGGCAAGGTCAGTATGATCGTACTGGCATCTCTGAGATGTGATTTGATGTGATATTTTTGCAGGTATTGTTTGGCAAGTTTACTTTTTCCCTCCCGAACTCCTTCTCTCTTCTGTAGTTACACTGAAAAAATAATAATTGAGAGTGTATATAATGCCTAAGTTTTTATTCATAGCAACTATCCACTGGTGAGCTTTAGGAACAATTATCTTCCTCCCAAAGTATAGGACTGCATAGCAAGAGATTAGATGGCTTTGTGACTTTGCAACCAACTTTCTTTCTAACCTTGGGTGAACCTTTTGATCATAATTATGTTCCAGTGCACTAGTGTTATTCAATTTAATAATATTTTTAAATATAATTTAAAACAAATATTGTGGTTTAAATGGGTACTCTGACATAAGCCTGCTTTTTTTCTTCTCTTTTTTTTTCCCCTGACAATCTCAACTTGGAGCTGTTACTGACCTTGGTGGTAGTTGACCTTTGTGTTCTAAGCTATTGGGTTACTTGAGCTACGTTTCTTGATTGTCTGAACCAAGCACAAGCCTTCACATGGCCAAGGCATGTGGGTCATGTGCAATGTATGGGGCTGAGGGATCCCAGAGCAGCACCTCTGCTTGGAGTGGACACCACAGCTCCTGCTGCATCCTTGCAGATGAGCTGCACAGGATGCATAGGGGGGCTTCAGGAATGCAGTCATGGGCTGCAGTTGTTTTGCTTTACTTCATCTAGGGCTGCAAGCATGGCCTGGGAGCTGCTCTCTATCACTTGAGGACTGGTATGTTGTCAGGGTTGGGCGTTTTCTGGTGTTTAAGAGCCCTATGCTAAGCACGGCTCTCGGACGAGGCGATTCTGCAATGTTTGTGTTACCTCCATTGATGGATTTGATGTCTTTAGCCAGATTGAATTGGTGTCTTCTGCCAATGGAAGAAGTGAAAAGACCTCCAGGTGCCCAGTGTGTTTGACATGAAGTCCACAAAGAACAGAAGTCATTGCTGTAGCCTTGGTCTCTCTTGTCTTTGGCCATTCCTGTCTCCCTCGTACAACAATATCCAGATAAAGCTGTCTAATTACTAGGGAAATATCCTTTCCAGTCTCTCCCTGAGTCAGCCAATGCACTTACCATGGACATGCAGCTGATAATGTGTATAGGTATATATACCCCTAGGTATAGCCCAAGGGACATCCTCTTGCTCCACCTCCACCTTTTGCCTGATTCCTGTTTCGTGAGGACCTGAGGTTGCAAGGGGGGTTCCCAGAAGTGATCAGTCAGCACAGTGAATCCTGTTGCTTCCTCCCCATCACTCACTGGAAGGGGATGCTGCATTCTAGATATTGAACTTAATTGCTTTCTGAATGGCATCGCATTAGGTTTAATTACCCATAAAATTGAAGTACAGATACTTTAGGTTCAAAATAATTTTCCAGCTCAGTAATCTATATGTGCCCGACCTCTCAGCACAATGCCTGATGTTTCCAAAGGCATTTCAGGGTGCAACATTTACACACGCATTCATCAAAACATTTTTGCTTGGAAAAGCTTCTTTTTGCATTTGGCGGTTTTTTGGTTGCAACCAAAAACCTCGAGTTTTGGTTGTAATCAAAAACCTGTTGGCTAGCTTGCAACTGAAGTAACCTCTAGGAATGCAAAGTAGAGGTAAAATTCTACTAGGTCAGAACAGTAGTGTTACCTTTTATTTTTTAGCTGATTGCTCTTGTAAAAAGTAAAAGTGGGAAAACCCAAGTCCATTAAAATAAAAGACATGCATCCTCTTTTAGCTCTATTGATATTGGAAGAAATAAGCCACATCGAATGCAGAGAGGGATAACTGCAGAGAAACTTTAACCTGCCTATGAAATCTTGTAAAATTAAAAGTAGTTCTTGCTCCTATATTGAACTTATGAGCTCTTTGAATAGAAACAGGATGAAAAAAGGTATCCTTAAAGATTCTATGATTTTTTTTTTTATAGTTTCTGTTTCTCTGCCCCCTGCTTCCAGCCATCGAGTTCTCCTGACCAGGGTTCCTCTAGGACAAGTCTGCTTTGGTGCTTTAAATTGCATGTGATGTCTTCAGGTTTTGTAACATGTTTTCATCTTGCTAGGACTATGTAAGGAAACAAATTGGGCAGTGTTTAAATTGCATTAAAGCATATCTGAGATGAGGCTCAAGAGGAGGAAAAGAGAGCTGTTCAACCATTTCTTTTTGTGGGTTTTTTCTTTTTTTTATTTTCTTTTGTGCACACAAGTCACTTAAATCCATTGGAGATCATCACTACAAACCCACACCAAAGGTTTCAGGGAGTTATTTATCTAAGTAAGAGTATCTGGAATTAAATAACTAGCATTTAGCAGCATAAAAGTTTTTAAAGAGATTAAGAGTTGACTCACATTTTGGGGAACAAGTCCTAAACGGTGAGTGTTGCGAACCAGCTGTCCATGAACAGGCTACCCCAGTGGGAGTCCATAGCAGGGTACCTGCAGCTACTCACTGTGGAATAATTCTTCTTTTGCTTGGAAGGAGAGCAGTAGATCCTAGTCTTAACCTGCTTAACTGTGACACTATTCCCATTTCTTCTCCAGTCTGTGGGAAGAAAATGCAACAGAGCCTGTTATTCATGATGGCCCTGAATTCAAGGAATTAAATAATATAGGTACAGGCTAGGTGAGCTCCAGCACAAAAGTGTATTAGTATTTCCATGGTGGCTGGGTAGGATTCTGC